>PVKS010010607.1:0-59545 GCA_004027875.1 Aplodontia rufa | reverse complement strand
TCTCTCTCTCTCTCTCTCACTGTCCCTCTCTCTTAAAACAAAAATTAAAGTCTTCATGCTACAGCGCATACCCATGTTTACAGCAATGCGATTCACCATAGCCAAAGTATGGAACCAGGCTAGGTGTCCAATCATATAGATCAATGAATATAAAAAATGTGGTACATATCCATAATGGAGTTTGCTTCAACGATAAAGTAAAACGAAACTATGTCATTTGCAGGAAAATGGGTGGAACTTGAGATCATTATGTTAAATAAGATAAGCCAAACTCAGAAAGTAAAAGGTCTTTTCTAATACGGAGAAACTAGAGAGGAAAAAAGAACGCAGAGGGGTGGGAGGGATCTCATGGGAATTGAAGGGAGCTCAGTAAACTAGAGGAAAGGTACCGGGGGTGGGGGGAAGGAGGAGGTGGGAATTGCTAGGGAAAGATATTGGGCAAATTACACTGTTATATTATGTGAATGTATGAATATGTAACAATGAATCCCACCATTCTGTATGACTATAATGCACCAATAAAAAAATATGGAAAAAGGGAAAAACTTTTGGAGTTAGGGGTGTGTACGTGGGCGTGCAGGGTAGGTAGAATTGGGCAGCGAAGGGATGAGGAAGATGATTTCCAGCAGAAGGAGCAATGAGAAGTGGCCCCAGGCTACCCGGAGGCAGAGGAGGTAGAAGATGTGCCCGACGTATCTGGGGACTGTGAGCAAGACAACAGTGAGCACTGGCCTAAGGAGTGAGGGAGAGGTAGACTGGGTGGGCAGGACGCCTCAAATGCCATGCCGAGGGGACTTAGCTCTTTATTCTCGGTGTTCCCGTGCCTCCTTGTGTTAGTTGCTGACACCTCAGGCTTCGTACTGCATTATGTTTGGTTGTATATATGTCTATTTCCACTAAATTCTTAACTCCCCAAAGTCAGGGATCATGGTTCATCCATTCTGGAATCGTAGAACTGAGCACAAAATCTTGAGTGAACTGAATTCTAACAGGGTTATTATTTTATTTCACGTAATAAGGAGCTATCATAGATTTCAATACCTAATCTACTTTAAGGAAGTTAATATGGGAACACTACGATAAGAGCCTTAACCTTCTTAGTGGATTCTACTATAATCGTGTGAGATATTCACCATACTTGTTTACAGAAAAGGTAAGAACCTGCCTAATGCCAGACAGTGATCAGAGAGGCCAGGGCAGTCTGAGGACAGTGTGAAGGCTGGGGTCAAACAGAAGAAGTAAGGAGACCAGCCAGTAGGAGGCTATGGGGACCTTTGCCAGCACAGCCATTCAGAGAATGGAGGTGAGGGGAACTGCAAAGGGCAATGAGAGCCCCTGAGTTCCTTAGCTGTGCATCAAGCGTGTCCAGCATCTCTGCTGGTGACCTGGGGACAAACAGCTCCTCACTTAGAATAACTCCCACCGGTCAGAAGCAGGACATAAAGGAAGAAGTTCCACCAGGCTGTGAACATCCCTCCCATTCTCACATCCACTGGAGGTCATTCAAAGCCCCTTGACCTGGACACTTTCATGAAAATGTCAATAAAACTGTCCACAAATGTAGACCAACCCCCTGCCAGGCCCCAACGAAAACAGAACCAGATGTCAGAAGTGGTTTCTGGACCCATCTTGATAGCTGACGAGGTAATTCCTGCCAACTTCTTCCCCCTCCTGTATCTGTAAATGGACTGGGCTGGGCAAGGCGACCTTGAAGACCCTCGAGTCTAGATCTGTGATCAGACATTCTCATGGGCTTTGCATTCCTCTTTAACACGTGTGAGTGGGTAGCGTCTGTTTCCCTGGCTAGACTCTGGGCCCTCTGAGGCTAGGGCCTGCCTTCCTTGCTCCCAGGATGATTCTGGTATCTTGCGAAAACGTGAGCATAAAGTAGCACTCTACATCTGTCACCAGTAGATGGCTGGTTTCTGGCGTGTCCTTTTCCTGAAGACCACGTTTCCTCTCCATGGTTCAAGAAATCCATGAGGGTCATATTTATCCACCCCTCCAGCCATTCTGGAAAAACTTCGCAGGTTTTCAATGAAAGAGGAAGTCAGCAGTGGAAGCTTTGAAACTATTTGTATGTTTGTGTACTCTATAAACACTGTTTGTACAGTGTTCAGAACACTTCCCTGCTCGGTGGAAACATTTTCACTGGTGCTCTGCCCTTGGGGCACAGGGAAATTAAGGCCTTCATAGGAGACAACTAAATGCCCCAGTGAGACTCAGCACTGGCAACGGTCCTCTATCCTGCTCCCTAACCTTGGCCCACATCTCAGGTTAAGATGCCAGGCCCTCCTCCCTCACCCCCCATAATGGGCAGAAGGATGCCCAGAATGTTTCTATCAGGGCCTCCTATCCAGGGGATCCCAAATCTTCTCTTTGGGGCCAACAGTTCCATTCTGGCCTGTGCCCAGCATTCTGCAGCACCTCCCTGAACTTTAAACCAGTGTCATATGGTGGTGTCCATGGAAGGAAGAGACTTGCATTCTTAAAGACATTTATTCCCAGAACAGGAAGCAAAGGGGTTCCTATGTCCTTTGTTCGCTTCTAGGACAATGGGTAATATCAAATCCCCAGCAAAGCTCACAACTGAAGACTAAGGATAACTGCATCAGCTGTTTCCTCACATTTTCTCTCCTCTCTCCATTAGCCAAGCCTCCTCCCTGCACCCTCAGTTTAGTGCTTTGATGGCCCTAGATGTTTCTTGCCAGGCAACATTTAATTGCCTCCTCTCTACCCTTCAGGTGTTATCCTTAGGGTGATCTCTCTGCTCCCCTCCTAGTGACCCTTTCTGAGCAGGCGTTTCACAACAACGCTCATGCAAAATCCAGTGATGTGATCTGTGAGTTCCTGTACAAGCATTCCTGAACCTTCCCAGGCCCTGCTGAGCAGCAGGCCTGAAGGGTCAAGGAGGGCTCTGCTTTCAGGAGCATCTTAAGCAGAATTTCACTTGCATAAGTTTGCAGAAAGTAGGGCATGGATCTGTGCTTCATCATTGGCGCCCCATGAGAGGCTCCACCAGAGGACTGCCGCTTATCAAGCCAGTGCAGTTGGCCTTGTGTGTACTTCAGGGCTTGCTGTTCTTATTCTAACGTGGTGGTCTGAAAATAGGATCAAACTCCCTATGGAGAAGTTTGCTGGAAGTGACATGACTTCGTTCAGGAAAATGCTGAAGGTATGAACTTCTAAGACAGCAGCAGATCCACTTGATGATGTCAGCAATATCACCAGACCTTCTCGGGCTGGGGAAATGTATGGTTTGCTCACACTCGTGAAGTCACCGCTGTAAGGTGAGGCTGCTGGTGTCAGGGAGAGGTGGAAGGCAGATGGATATGGTGGCCAGTTATGTGACTCAGCAGTGGAAAAGCAGATTCGTGACATCAGATTGTCACCTACGTTTCTAAAAAGTTTTTATAAGTACTCATCTACTGTTTTTAAATATTGCACAGAATGTCAAGAGACCTTAAGAGATCATTTAACATAAGAGTGCTCCACCTAGCCAATCAACACCCTATCTTCACAAAAAGTATTTGGAAATATCCTCTTTACCAACTGAAATAAAGTTCCTAGATATGTTAGTTGATCCATATGCATTTTTTAGTCCTAATTGGTAATAATATATATGTTAGCATGTAAGCACTCACATGAGAAGGAAGTAGTCAATGCACACATCTGCTTATGATGAATGTGTAAATTTAACAGACGACCAGTGGAAGCCCTCCATTCAAAAAGTACGAGGAAATAAAAGGGGTGAGTGATGTAGGAGGGCAATAGATTTTTCTTTTAATGTAAGGATAAGAAACAACATAGCTATTTTCCTGTCTGTGTATGACAACAGGAAGAAGGAAGTAACCTTAACTGAGGTACCGATAACAAGGCAAATCAGATTATATTACAGAGGTAGAAGTAACGAATGAAAGGAAGCTTAGTACTCCTAAGCTAACAAGCTAAGTACACAAGTATAATTTATTATGATTGGTAGGAGACAGCTCAGTGACAAAGTATCACAGCAAACATGCCCCAATCTGGAAATCTGACCCACATCGTTGAGCATAATTCAGTCTTTAACATTAGGGATTTAAAAAAGAAAATCTCTGGGAAATAATATCCTTTTAGTTTAGGCAGTGCAGAAAGGAGGATAAATTTGGGCAAGTTGTTCAGTAGCTCTCAACGGGGACTATCAAAAAGCAAAGCAATGGAAGGCACTCTAAAGTAAATAATTGTAATGTCCAATTTTGCAAGACATTTCTTACTGTATTGCAAATTTAATTGTACGCACATATATAAACAAATATAAACTATTTTACAAACATGTTTTAACGAAGTTGCTTGAAATGGTGACCTTGTGTGTGCCTCTACTAAGTTAACTCATGTTTGGTTCCGTGCCTGTTAGGCAAAGTCTCCAAGCTGCTGTAACAAATCTGTCTGCTCTCACGGTCACTGCGTACCACACCAGAGCCCTCTGCAGATTAATGTCTGTTTGGAATGCTGTCACCTAGACAGAACGCACGAAGTGGGGGAGCTGTCTCATCATTCCAAGACATCGTCTCTACTCCATTTCAGCTTCTCTTTCCATAAAACTTGCCTGAATTACTGAGCTTCTGGTTAACTCTGAAAATTCAACAAGCCCCTCCAGGGGGCAGTACTGAGCTCATTAGGAACACTGACCAAATCCAACCTCACTCCTTTGAGGAAACAGGCCCAAGAGAATAGGTCAGCTGTAACTTTTGCTCCGTTTCCTGTCATGAGTCCCCTGAGGCAGGATGGGTATGGGGTACATCACTTGTATCACAACTTGGGTGCCAGCACAGAGAAGCACATGTAGCTGTGGCCCCAGAAAGCCTAGAAATGCCTGAATTCCATCAGGATTCTCAGTTCTCCCTTTTGCCCTGTAAACAACCAGTTCCTAATTACTCATCTGTTGGAGGCAATAGGTCTCCGGCAGTCACTAGGGGACTGCATTTGAACATCTTTGTTTTGTACCATGTCACCACTATAGCACCATTTGCCCCTGAAGACCAGCGGGTAGCATTTGAATGAGAAGCAATGGGCTCCCTCCCCACCTCCTCTGCCTGTTGGCTGCTGTGGTTAGCACCACACTCAGAGAAAGAATAAATACAAAGCAAAAACCCCAGTTGCTCTAAGATAACCGCAGAGATGACATGTGCTTTTGCATGCAAACTAGTCGAAGAAAAAGCAGAAACGATGAAAAACCAAGAAAGCTTGACGACAAGAAGCCCTGAGCTGCGAATCCGTTCACTAAACTGCCATTTCAGAGCCCAGGGGTCCCGTGGAACAGGTGACCCTCCTGGACCCACCCACCCCAACTGGTTGAGTTTAGTATTTCTTCCCACAGCCAGGCCACCAGCTGACAGGAAGAACAAATGGCCAGGAAGGAGAAACACTGAGAGCAGACCCAGCAAAGTGAAAGGCAGTTTTCTCGGGCCCACCTTTCAACCCTGACGGGGCCAGTCTCCAAAGAGCTCACAGTCTGCAGAATTGCAGCTGTTGTCACGTTGCCACAGTCACCCTGGGCTGTGGGCAGAACGATGGCTCAATACCTTAGCTCACAACCTCCACTTCCGGGCCCTCACTTCCTTCCTCCATCATGCACAGTAAAGCGATGAAGACCCAGGACAGCTGGAAACCCCCACACTGTTACTCCAAGATTAATTCATTTCTTTTGTTGCATTCAGGACCCAGTCTCACACGTCCATGTCACTCCAATACTAGACATACCTGGTGGCTGCTGTCTCTTGTCCCATCCTCACCAGGCTCCTGGCACCAGGTGTGGCTCATTCATCTTATCTCTCAAACCCGACACAGTGCCTTCAGAAGTTGCTCAATAAGTGTTTGGGGAATGAAAGAGCAAAAGGTGATGGTAGAGCTAATTTTAGTCTAGAAAATGTGCAAGGCCATAAAGGGTGAGCTGTCACCCTTGATAGGAGAGCAAAAAAACAAAAATCCATGTTCAGTGGCCTTCTCCGGGGCATGTGGCTATGCCACCTGTTTTCAGGGATGCTCTAACCTTAGTCACGCCCACCACACTTAGAATGTGTGAAGTACAACTGTAAACCACACCTTCTTCTTCTTCTTTTTTTAAGCAATATGACAGATCGGCTTAAACATCAGGATTTAGAGCCAGGAATATTGTATGAGTTTCATGTATGAGTTATGGATAGTGATGAATCTTCTTCACTGTTTATTTTCTTATTTATAAAACGAGGACTGTAATACCACCTCCTCATGGGCTGCAGGTGAGATCATACGTGTAATACAGCATTGCTTTTGACGGTCTTGTTCATTGTTTATTTCTAGTCTCAGCTCTACAGCAACCAGAGAGCTGTTCCTGTCATTTTGCTTTTGCAATAAGGAACGGCATGGACCTAAAAAGACAGGTCAAACTCAAAAGTGTCCAAACACGTAACTGACATGGGTCAAGCAGTCAGGTGCAAAATGAAGCAGAATCACATTCACATGGAAATCCACCTTTACCCATCTGGGCTGGAAAAGGACGGACTCATGGCTCTTACTTTCCACTTTGAAGAAACGTGAATATAACAGAGATATCCCCTTCCTTCCTAACCTCTATAAGAGAAACAGCATAATTTTGAGCACTGAATAGGAGTCAACACTAAGGCTTAACGAGAGAGAGTGAGAGGTGATTGGAAGATGTCAGATGGGAACAGGCAAAGTCTCGTCCAAAGGGACGGAGGCTACTCATTTCAAACAGCTGTCAACACAGAGTCATCAGATCCCACTGTTTTCAGGTCTTTTGATAATTCAAAGATAACTCAGAATTTTTAAATATTATGCATGTTCAGGTACAGCACAGAATGGGAGGCAAATTCATTGCAGCATTATTTGTAATAATTATGACTGGACACCACCTGTGTCTATCGGTAGGGCACTGTTTAAGTAAACCATAGTGCATCCTTACAATGGAGACTAAGCCTCTGTAAGAAAGAGAGGAAATTCTGGACAGATTGATAGGTTTAAAAAAAACAAGCAAGATGAATTAAGTTAAAAAAAAAAAGCAAGGTTATTTTTAAAATTGTACAGTATGCTAAAATTAGGTAAGAAGGAAAGGGATGAAGGCAGAATGTGTGTTTGAGTGGACTTGTATTTACAAAATGAAGCTCTGGAAGGATACATAAGAACCTAATGAAAGGGGCTGCTGGGGAGGGGGCAGGATGGGCAGATGCAGATAGGAATAAGATCTCACTAAATACCTTCCTACGATGGTGTCCTTTTCAAGCTCTGTGAAAGTATTGCTTATACAAAAAATAATATAAAGACATTGTAAATAGCACCTCCGTGAACAAAACACTTCTACAGACTGCCAATGGGCTCTCCAACTAAAGATCAGCCAAGCTGGCAAGACAGGGTCCAAGCTTCACTAGGTTTGGAAATAAGCAGGTTGCTCAAAATCTGGCACCTGGCTCTGTCTCTGGATTGCCTGGCAATGAGCAAACTGGGCCCAGTAGCTCCCCTCCCAGGGGAAAGGAAGGCCCCCACTACCTCCCTTGGGGGAAACTGCCACATAACTCGGGTTCCTATGAGGCTGGGGAGCTCCAAGGCCTCCAGCTGCAGTGCAGAGAGAGTTTCCCAACATTCCTCAATAGCTAAGTCTGTCCGGAACCCAAACAGCCTGTTCATTCCCCTCTGCCAGGGTGTCTGCCCCAATCGATCAATGACATAGAAAATGACAGGAAAGTGCAGTTTCTCCCCTGGGGCACAGCTGGACCCCACTGCAGCACACTTCTCTAGAGAAGGCCAGAAACAGAGGTCACATGGTCCTGTTGGCCCTTCTTCCTGACACTTCCAGGCAGCACCAAGGGAAACTGTATATTCACCCCTAGCCCATTGTATGTCCTCAGCCTTGTCACTAGGAATGAGCTACTTAGTGTCATGAGCTGAACTGTGACCTCCAAAGCAAAGATGTGTTGAAGGCTTATTGGTTACCCCCAGCATCTCAGACTGTGCCCTTATTTGGAAAGTGGGTTGTTACAGATGTAATTAGTTAAGCTGAGATCATCCTGGAGTAGGGTGGGCCCCTAATCCAACTTGACTATGTCCTTAAATGATGTCCATGAAAACAGAAACACACAGGGAGAATGACATGGGATGATGAAGAAAGAGATCAGAGCAACGTGGCTGGCAAATTAAGGAACACCAAAGACGACGGACAAACCAGCTGCATCTGGGAGAAGCAGGAAGGAGCCTCCGGTAAAAGACAAGAAGCAAGACCTGGCCGACACCTGGATCTCATTCTTCTAGCCTCTAGAAGGGGGACAACACATTACTGCTGTAAATCATACAGTTTGTGACACTTTATTATGGTAGCTCTGGGAAACTCATAGTCAGCAACCTGAGGCCAGCTCAAATGGCAAAAGCATTTGACTGTTCCATCTTAGCATGTGCTCAAAAGATATTGATAACAACTCTCCCAAATGAATGAAAATTCTAGGACCTTGAATGATCAAGTTTTATTTTACAGGAGTGCATCCAAAAATCAGCCAATAAGCAGTAACTGAGTACCTTGTGAAGAGAAATGAAATATTCTATTGCTGCCCTGAAGGAGTTGACAGTCTGATTGAAGATTCAATGAAGACACATAAGATATAATAATAACACTTATCATAATGGACAAATAAGTATCATCTCACATACACCGAACCCTACCAGGAATGCCACAGATGTCACTCTGAACTACCTCCCACCATGCTGCTGGCTGGATTCAACCTTCAAGTGCATTTCCTTTTAACTGATCCTGAAAAGTGTGTCTGGAAGAACAGGTTTCCCAGCTCTTCGTGACCTTCTTTAGAATCAGGCTGTTGGACAATTTCTGGAATCTGTCGCCACTGTGCCTGGCATGGCACATTATGGACACCCACTCTTGTCCATGGTCATTATCTGCTGCCCTTGATCTGAGTCTCCCCATCAGTTTCTCAACCACTTTGCCTTCCTAGTTAAAGAGAGAGACTCTGGAGAGGCCATGAGCCTACTCGGTAGCTCTTAAGGAATCTGGCAACCAAAACACATGAGGTCCAGGTGGTGCGGGGATCCACTTCAGAGGCTGGACAGAGTTTTGAGGGGAAGAGGACACTACAGAAAATCAAAGACCTGTAGCAGAGATGCTGCTTTCCTCATTCTGTTTCAGAAAATGTGTTGGTCTGGCTCAGTCTTTCAGGTGACTGCTCCCAGCATAGCCCATTCCTAGGAACCTCCAAATCTCACCACAAATACACCTCATGTCCAGTTGCACACCTGAGGGGAGAAGGCAGAACACTTGCCTGAACTCTCCTGGAGCTCTGTCTGGATCCCAGGGATCTGGAGTCTGGCTCTCCGGGGGCGGGGGGGTTCCTCCTACAATTCTCTCCTTAGGGAGACGTGGCAGAGCCGTGTGCCCAGTGGAGGCACTGGCTGGGCTCATGGAGGAAAAGTGGCTCGTCCTGCTGCCCCACCCTTAACAAGCAGCCTGAGGACCTGGCTGTGGCTCCATGCCAGCCTCCCAAAGGGCAGCTGTGGTTAGGGCATGACCTGCGGGCAGAACAGAGGACAGGGTTGCTTGCTTTGACTCTGAGAGATTCAGTACAGAGTCTTGGGACAGAGAAGACTTTGTCACTTGACTTTCATCCTGGGGTCATTTATCCCCTCCTCCTGTCTAGCAGAAACCACTCAGCGCAGTAACCTTATCCCAGTGCAGGAAGTACACAGGTTGGGATGTCCCATCACGAGACATGAGAGGAGGCCTGCTGGGGGAGCTCCTGCAAGTGCTTTCCTGACTCTATCTCTGCTGGGTGTTGTGTTGTCTAATACGTTGACTGGAACTTCTGCAGCCACAATGTGACTATGAGGGTCCTGGATGGCATCACTGAACCCCTGAAGTAGACAACCCCAGCTCACCCTGCAGGCTTCTTATTACACATGTGATAACTGTCACTATGTAAAAGGTCATTTGAGTGAGGTTTTTGCTTTTTGCAGCTGGGATTGTCCTAAGTGACGTGTATGCATGTGTTCCTGAGCTTACAGGACCATGTGCCTGAGTCACAATCCCACTCTCCTGACTACAACATTCCTAAACTTCTGTGTCCCCCACACACTCTCTTCTCCCTACCTTTTCTGGTTTCCAGGTTCTTCTCCAGACCCATTTTAGCAGATTTTCAATACAGTAATATATTCTACAACATATGTCAATTCCAGTACTTAATTAAGAAATACTTTGACCCCCCTGATGTACCATATGATTTTCTGGGTTCCAAGGACTGAAAAATGAAGTCTTGAAAATAGTAATGGAGGTTCCTTAAAAATTAAAAATAGGGGTTGGGGATTTAGCTCAGTAGCAGAGCACTTGCCTAGCACGTGCAAGGCCCCAAGTTTGATCCTCAGCCCTGAAAAAATAAAATAAAAACAGATGTACCATATGATCAGCAATCCCATTTCTGGGCGTGGACCTGAATGAAACAAAATAAGTAACTCAAAGATATTTCTGCCTTCTCGTACTCGTTGCAGCGTTACTCACACCAACCAAGACATGGGAGCAACCTAAGTGTTCATCTACTATAAAAGAAAGAAATTGGGACAATAATAAATGCTGGAGATGATGTGGAGGAAAAGGAACACTTTTGTCCTGTTGGTGGGATTGTACGTTAGTACCATTGCTATGGAAATCAGTATGGGGGTTCGTCAAAAGGCTAATCATGTAACCACCATATGACCCAGCAATGCCACTCCTCTGTATTTATCCTGCAGAATTAAAGTCATCTTGCTACAGTGATACATGCATTCCCATGTTTATAGCAGCATAATTCACAATAGCCAAACTGGAACCAGCCTAAGTGTTCATCAACGGATGAATGGATAAAGAAAATGTGGTATATATACACACTGGACTCTTAGTCATAAAGAATGAAATTGTGTCTCTTGCAGCAAAATGGATGAAACTGGGTACCATTATGTTAAACAAAATAAGTCAAACTTACATGGTCAAGGGTCATTTGTTTTCTCTCATATGTGGAAGCTGCTTAGGAAAAAGGAAAAGAAAGGTAGCAGGGAATTGTGGGACCAGGGCAGGGGTCTCCTGAAAATCAAAGGTAGATCAGTAACATAGAGAAAAGAGACCAGGAGGGGGAAGGAGGGGAGGGGGGGAGTGCAGGGAGGGATCTTGGCCAACTTATATTATTAAATTGTGTGCATCTGTGAATAAGTAATAATGAATCCCACCATTATGTTCAACTATAATGCACCAATAAAAATGCGGAAAAAAAAGAAATTGTGAAACACACACACACACACACATGTATTTAACATTCTACTGTAGACACTGCAGCTAGCAATATGTGTGTGTAACGGATATGTAATGCAATATTCAGCCATAAAAAGAAAAAAATATTGCCATTTGCAATAACATAGCTGAACCTTGAGGGCATTATGCCAAGTAGGGTAAATCAGAGGAAGACTGTGTGGTCTCGTCTTACAGTGAACTGGAAAAGGCTAACTGTTAGAAATAAGAGTAGAGTGGAGGTTGCCAGGGCTTGCGGGGGAGGTGCAGCAGATGGGGGATGCTTGTCAAAGGGCTCAGCATCAAGGTCATGGGATGAATAAGTTCTGGGGACCTCATGTGCGGCATGGTGACTGTGGTTAACCATACTTCATGTCCACTTGAAATCTACTCAGGGAGCGGATCTTTAAGGTTCCCACCCCACATAAAGCAAGGTAACCAAGTGAGGTGTAGATGGGATTGCTAACTCAATCGTGGGAATCGTTTCATGAAATATGCATTTGCCAAATCATCATTTTGTACATTTTAAATTTATATCATTTCACTCGTCAATTATTAGCTCAATAAAGCTGGATAAAAATGAAGACTTTAGGAACACAGTGGGTGAGAGGACTCGCTGGTAAAGACACAAGCGTAGCATGGGAAATGTCACGCAGCCATGTGTGAGCGCACAGGAAAGGCGCAGGGCGACCAGGTTGGGATGAGACCAGCACAAAGCCCCGCGGAAAACAGACACATTCTTCAAGGCGGAGCAGAAATGTCCAAGTAAGAGACAGGAAGACAGACATTCTCAACTAAGGATAAGAACAATGACAAAAGTAAGCGGCAGCTAATGGTTCCTGGTGACAATGAACCAGGCAACATTTTTAGTGATTTGTCTCAGTATTAACTCACTTAATCCTCCTTAAAAACCTAGGAGGGGGGACTAGAGCAGTGGCTCAGTGGTTACGGCGCTTGCCTGACATGCGCAGGAACATGGATTCGAACCCCATCAACACATACACAACAAAGTGTCAGAGCAATGAAAGCCACATTGAAAACTAAATAAAATTGATTCTCTCTCTCTCTCTCTCTCTCACTGTCCCTCTCTCTTAAAAAAAAAAAACAAAAACAAAAACAAAATACCTATGAGGTACCTGTGAGTATTAGCCCCTTTTCCTGGGTAAGTAGACTGAGGCATGGAGAAGCAGGATTTGAGCCAATGTGGTACAGTTCAGAGCTCAGACTGGTTACCAGTCTATACCAACAGTTCTCAAAGTGGTTGCCAGAAGAGCAGTAGCAGCAGCCCCTGGGAACGTGTTATCCATTCAGATGCAGGCCTCGCCTCAGATCCACTGAGCCGGGATCTCTGGGGATACGGTCCTGTGTGGTATGTTTTAACAAGCTCCCTCCTAATTTTGCCACCTGCTAATGTTTAAGAAAGCCATTTGCGTGTAGTGAGAAGGGATGACAAACTCAGAGGAGTATTAATGGTGCAAAGAGAGTCAAAATTCAAAGGGAAGCTGGGATAAGTTAGGAGAATCTTGCATCTCATCCCAAGGAGGATGGGTTTTATTGTGTGGGCTTTTTGGAGAAAGGTGGGGGTGAAACAGAATGGTAGCTTTGTTTTTTGGAGGGACAGGATCTCTGCCACTACTATCAGTGCATTGGAAGGGGAAGAGGACAGAAGGGAGGCCAGGAAAGAGGCTGATGTGAAGGTCCAGACAAACAATAACAGTGGGTGCATTAAGGTGGTGGCAATGCAGAGAGGAGGAACAGGGATCAGTTCAAGGACAGAGAGTGATAAGAGCTGGGAGTGGGTCACCGAGCTTGCAGCAGGGTCTAGGATGACTCTGTGACTTCTGGCTTCAGAGGTTAGGTACATCATGAAACCACTTGGCTGGGTTGGAAATACTGCAGAAGAACGGGTTTGGCAAGGAAGAGAATTAGCTCAGCTTGGGAAATGTTAAGATTGAGATGTTGTGGAACATCAGGATGAAGGTATTTAGGAGCCAGTGAGAGAGAAGGCCATGCTGGGGATGGCGTGGGGTGCTAGGGTGAAGGCTAGACATATAGGCCTGGCATTCACTAGTTTAAATATGATGGTTAATGCCACAGACATAATTACAGCTACTCACAGAATGGGTAGAAGGATGGGGGAGGAGAAGGATGGAATTGCATAAGACACTGACATTTAAGGAACACGGAGGGAAAGTCATCCGAGGAGAAACAGTGCTCAGAGAGAAGAAAGGAAATAACATCTCAAAAGTCAATGGATGAGGAAGACTGGGGAATGGTTGGAGAAACAGGGGATTGACAGCAGTTTCAAATGCTGCAGAATGTTGGTTTTTAAGACTTAGAAGAAACACTGGACTTGGAGATGCGATCACCAAGTAGGAACTCAGCAGGAACGGTGCCAGCGGAAGGGTGCAAGCCAAAGTCAGATTAACTCATTGATTTATTCTCTAGGTGACCAACATCTACCACATGCCAAGCTTTGTGATTGGTGTTGGGGACATAGCAATGAACATGATGCATGTGAATCTCATCCCTACCAGTATGGAAAATGAACAGAAATTGCAAAGATAATTATGGGATCACAGCGGAGGCAGTCACTCTGATGAAAAGACATAAAGGCCTTGCTATGGGATGCATGAAGCAACAAGACTAAGGAAGACCGTAGAGAGGAAAGCACACTGAAGTTGGGTCCTCACAATGAGTAGGAGTGAGGCACGGAAGATATTCTAGGAATGGGGGCAGCAGGTGTGAACAGCCTCAGGTAGAAAGAGCTTCTGTGTTCAAGGAAACCAGGGTGGAATGAACTCTCTAACATCTAAGAGAGTGGCAGGAGACAAGGCTACAGAACAGGCCCCTGTGGGCCAGGGTAGGATTTGGGACTTTATCCCAACAAGCCATAGGAAAGCACTGAAGTCAAAATTTATAAGGTTGGGAGACATGTACTCTTATTTGTATTTTTTAAAAGATGATTTTTGGTTATTTGTGGAGAAAGAATTTGAAAGGAGAGAGATAGAGAGTGTGTACATTTGGGCCAATGGAATTATTATTATAGTCAAAAATGGTGAGGTCTTAGACTTGGGTGGAGGCAGCACATAGGTGGGTGGGTGCAAATGAATAGATTCTAGAACTAGAGGTTAGAATGGAAAATTAGTGGCCGAGAAGGACAGGGTTGAAGCCAGATTGGTTTGTGTAGTTCACTCCATACCCATTTTTGAATACTGTCCAGGGTCCCTGAGATGGAAGAACACCTGTCTCCCGGTTAAGTAAGTTAATGGGTCCTACTAAATTTGATAGCTCAAATCAGCAAGCAGAGCCTTCTCCCAAAGGATCTCTCATTATTCCTTCTTAATAGGCTTCCTGAAAGTTTCTTCCTCTTGTTTGGCCATGCTATTTCTCGCATCATGTCCTGGGGATGGATGCTGAGCAAAACCCACCTTGGTTGGGCAAGCCCCGTTGTGGGTGGCTTCTCAGTAAATATTCATGCACTCTTCAGGGCATTTATAAAGTGTAAAGTGCATTCAGAATGAGGGGAGCAAGTCTAGGTTCCTAAATGCCAGTCTTCTTTGGCTACATTTCCCTCTCATAATTTTTTCCAATTTTAAATACATATGCTAGCCTTCTATTGCCAGCATTACGGCAGGCTAAGTACCTGGATTAGCAATCCTACTGCAAATCTTGTCTGAAATATTTTTTTTTAAGTAATGTTTATAAAAGCATTGATGAGCTGGCAAGGAAGGAAGGAGTTCAGGGGCAAGGGACGCCTTCACATTAAGAATACCCAGATGCCAACTATCTGAAGGACTACAATGTGTTTAGAGAAGGTAAAGGAAAACTTGAAAATATGTGCAGGGAACAATAACTCATAAGGAATAACAGGGAAGATTTGAAAACATGAACCGAGAAAATTTTTGGAAATTTTAAAGTGAAGACTGAAATAACAAACTGAGTAGATTTAATAGCATATCAGATGCAATCTGATAAAGAAACAGTGAACAAGAAGCTAGGTCAAAATAAATCAATAGAAATACAGCACAGAAAGACAAGGACATGGAAAAATGTGAGAGAGCTTAAGAGATATGGAAAAGTCTTCACACTTTGCTGGAAAAGGATAGTGCTATAGTTTGGATCTTTTTTTTTTTTTTTTCACATGGCCTTTGTTGCTCCAACACTTAGTTGCATAAATGGTGCTGGGGTTTGAACCCCGGTCCTTGTGCTTGCAAGGCAAGCACCAAAACTGTTGAGCCACAGCTCCAGCCCCCTATAGTTTGGATCTTAAACAACCCCCCTCCCAAAGGACTGTGTTAAAGGCTTGGTCCTCAGGGTGGTGCTATTGAAAGCTGGGGGAACTTTTAAGAGTTGGGGTTTACTGGGAGGCTTTAGGTCACTGAGGATGTGCTCTTGAAGGGGACTGTGGGACCCCAGCCTCTTCTTCTTTCTTTTTTTGCTCCCTGACACTGAGGAGAGGGCTTTGGTCTACCACATACTCCCCTCCATGATGTGCTGCTTCACCATAGGTCCAAAAGCAAGGGGGCCAATCTCCAAAACCATGAGCCAAAATAAACATTTTCTCTTTATAAGTTGATCAACACACATAGATTTTATTTTATGGACCTCTTTCCTATTTTTCTGTCTTTACTTCTAATGTTCTATATCGCAGTAGGATAACTATGGTTGACAATAACTAAGTGAATATTTCAAACTAGCTAGCAGAGAGGATTTTGAACATTCCCAAACAAAAAGAAATGATGCACACCTGAGGCAAAAGATATGCTGATTACCCTGATCTGATCATTCCATATTGTCTACATGCATTGAAATGTCATACTGTACCCAATAGAGGTGCGAAATTACTATGTTTCAATTAAAAACACAATTATGCTGAAGAAAACAGAGCCTAACATGGCTGTCTGGAGCCCCAGAAGGAGGAGAGACCATTTAAACAGATCACGACCATGAATTTTCCAAAAGTGATGAAAATACCAGCACCCACATCCACAAATCTCCAAATGAATAAATAAAAAGAATCCGCAGCTAGACACAGCTCGGTGAAACTGTAGAACACTAAAGACAATATTTGAGAAGCAGCAAAGAGAAACGATATTGCTTTTAAGTAGTTACCATTTAGGCAGGGTATTTCTCATTAGCCACAAACACTCCAGAAGATGGTGGTAAAATCCCTCCAACACGCTGAAAGAAAAAGGGAGTGTCATCAGAGAGTCATATACTTAAAGAAAAGCCCCTTTAAGAATAAGAAAAACAAAGACATTAGCTGCCAACAGCAACAAAAACAAAAACTGGGTTTGCCACATGCGGATCCTCATTTAAAGAAATTGTTGAAAGATGTATTTCAGGCAGGAAGGGAGAGAATCTAGATGGGAGATCCAAGATCAAAGAAGGGATGAAGAACAAAGATAGTGCAAATGGATTTTCTCAGTGCATGGTGGAGGAAATCATGCAGATTTGTAATGATGTGTATCTTGCCATTTCTCACTGTCTAGGAAACTCAAATCAAGTTCCTTCATCTCTCACAGACTCCATTTCCTATCTTAAAAATTCATATAATAGTGCTACCTATGCAAAGTTTTGGGAGGAATAAATGAGCAAATATACATATATGTTCCTAACATAGATTCTGCATCTTGAATGTATAAAATGAAAGTTGATTTATTATCCCTTTGAAAATGAATAAATAAACAAATAGATAAGATATGGTTAGCAACAAAGAATGTCTTGCTCTGCTCAGTTCTAAGATAAATTTTGGCACTTTTTCATATTGTGTAAGAATCTGCACTACAGAGCTGGTACTCAGCGGTTATATTCTTCTCATCTTTTATTATCAACCCTAAGATCTTTTAAACACAATATTTATGATCTCTTTATTTAAGAAACACTGCATGTGTACATACTGCCCCCAAGAGATATGCCCTGGATTCCAGATTAATTCACTGTTTTAAAATAATTTGTGGTCTGTTTTATGGGGCCATAAGATCTACTCTGACCATCCACAGTGCAGAATGGCGTTTCCTGTCCATCCTCCTCCCCTGCAACCTTCCCTAGAGCTTCCTCTCTCCTTCTAACTAGGAGACAGTGTCACGCCGATGGCCCCTCTGCAGTGTCTGCCACAGCAAGCCCCACACTAAAAGCCCCCACCAACTCCATCCACAATTTTACAGTCTGTGTCATCAAAGGTCTCAAAAGCCAAATCAATAAAAGGTGGATAAGAAAAGTTAGCAGAGTCTCTCTCTAGAGTGTCTGACCAATTTTCATTTGGCAACCATTTGTGGGGGAACAGATAAACCCAGAGCCAATATTTCCTTGATGTTGTCAAGGAAACAAAAAGCACTGGTCTTGAATTCCTAAGACCTGGGTTGGTGTCCTGACTCTGCCATTAGCTGCTCCTGTGTCCTTGGGCATGCCACTTAACCTCTATGATTTGATGTTCCTCACTTGCAAATGAGAGACCATAATTATATTCTATTTGTAGAGCATTTTACCATTTACTAAGTGTTTCCAGAGCCATCATTTCATTTAGCATGCATGTTCAGATCTATCCCACCCAGTGCTAATACTCACTGTTTTCTGTAAAGACTTAAAAGCAGACCCTGGGAGCTGCTGTGGAAACTACAAACTGCTTCATGCATTTGAAGGATCCTCACAGGGGTGGACTACACCATGCCCAGCTATGGCAGTGGGCTCTTGCAATTCCACTTTCCTGGACTAGAATTCGGATTCCGTCCTTACTAGCGGTGAGACGTCAAGAAAACTGTTGAGCTACTACAAGCCTCAGTTTCCTCACCACTAAGCTAAAGAAAATATTAACAGTACTCTTGTGGTTCAGGGGTTTGCACATGGTAGGCCCTGAGAGCATGACAGTTTACTGGAATCCACACCAAGTCAGCAGGTGTCTGACCATAAATATGCACCCCCTGACACCCAACCTCCTCCTCCCTTTCTTCTCCACGGTGGCCTCCACCCTCCACACCATTGGCAAATATTTGCAAAGGGAGGACAGAAAGCTCTGGATATCAGGACACACCGTGGATTATTGTTTCCTGAAAATGACAAAGTCTCATTTCTCCACTTTGTGGGCCTAAATTCCTTCTCTGTTTCAGAGGGGTCTCCATGCTGTTTTGGAGGGAAGCCCAGGGCTACAGTCAGCCTGGAACCTTTCCCTCCTCCTCCCGAGGTCTTGATTAGACAGGCTGGAGAGCTCTGGGCTATCCTGGAGTGGCCCAGCCTCAGTGCCTTAACTGGACTGTGCAGTTCACCCTATTGAAGACTGAGCTGACGCTCAATGGATCTATTGTAATGGCCTAAGAGGCAAATGGCTTACACCGCCCACATCTGAATGAATGGAAGCTACATAGCTGCAAAACAATGTAAGAGAGATTTGTTTAACAATGTTTAAGAGACTTTGTCTTTGTTAAGGTCTTTCACATTGTCACAGTCTAATGGCATCTTTACAACATCCCTAAGAGACATGAAGAGGAGCTATCATACAGGCAGGTGGTGAAACTGAGACTGGAGAGTGCTCTTCTTGCCAGGCACCTGCTGCTGCTGCTGCTGCTGCTGGCAAGCACAAGCCCTCCACCTGAGCTCTCTGACTCATCTGTCCACCTGCTTCCAGCTTCCATGGGCCTAAGTCCTAAGGCAACTGCACCAAGACTTGCATCGCTCTGCGCAACTGCACCAAGACTCGCATCGCTCTGCGTTTGCGTTGAGATTGGGACAGGGCAGGAGGACAGGAGGCATGGCTTAGTTCCTCAACTTATGTCTTAGTCCAGAAAATGAGAATATGCCCTAAGAAGCACCATGATGCCAATCAGCCTGGAGTTCATAGGCCAATCAGCAACGAGGTGGGCCTGTGTGAGATGGTCCGCTGTGACTGTCACTGTGCTGGCTGACATCTCTTTCTAAAGTCCCTCTGGGACATCAGGGCCCCCTCCAGATTCCACAGGTTGCACAGAGTTCAAAAGGTTGCTCAGGTTGAAGGTGCAAGTGAGGCTGCAGCAGAGATGGCTGGTCTGACCACCGTTACCGGCCTAAGACATGGTTAAACCGTAATGGGACAAAAAAGAAGGCTGGCAGCAGCCTGAAAGAATGTAGCAGTGAGCCTGCGGCTCAAAGGTTTATGATCCAGGCTTCTCCTCTCCTGTTTGGGCTGACTTCTCCCGGTGGATCACTTTGTAAGGAGAGGATGGTGGCCCCACCTGCTTCCAAACACTGTGGCCCTACAGCACCATCCTGAATCCATGCTGATCCTAGAGACCTTTCAGAGTGTACACCGAGGCAGGCCAGCTGGGCTGGAGTCCACCCAACACCCCTAGGTGAAGGGGAAGGGCGGCATCCTGGGTCCTTACAGAAACATAAACACTTGTAGACTGTAACTGAGTCAGTGAAGGGCAGCAGGAGGACGGGGTGACCCTTAGAATGTTGCAGGATTAAGGCACATAGTGGGACTTCATGAGTGTAATTTTCAAGCAGAATGATCTTCAGATTCTATCTATGAAAATAGACTGAAACAGCCTCATGGAACACTCCTCCCGGGACTTTCTGTCTCCACCTAACTGCTGAGTCCTCCCATCATAAGAGGCCCAGCTAGGTCCCATCTACTGGTCAGTTCTCTCCAAAGCCCAGTTTCTTTCTGGAGCACATGTTGTCTGTGCAATTGTCGTTTTTTGCTGTCTGAGACAGTTGGTCCTCTTTGCATCTGGATCTGGTCAGGAAAAGTACTGTGTCCTTTTTCTCCTGGTACAATCCATAGCCCACAATAGGTGCTCAAAAAGTAAGTGCAAAACATTTTTGGTCTGAATTTTTTGGCATTAACATTCACCCAAAAGCATATTGACTTAACCCCTACCATGCCAGAAAATGTAGGCATGGTATGTGTTATAATCCACTTGCTGTTCAGAACAAAGTAGAAACTTTCCTTTAATTTCAATTCCAATAAACTGAGCTTCTGTGTTTAAAAAAATTTTTTTCACTTGTAATGTATGATTACATAATGGAAGCCTAGTAATGTTTTCGTTTTTTCAGTAGCAATCATTTTACTAATCAGTTCCTTTTTGTGTCTTTGTTTCTGATTCAAGCTGTGGTTCAATGGAGTAAAATTACATTCCTATAAAAGCAGTTTTATGGTAGGCTTTTTATTTTTTAAACTGGCCTCTCTTACCCGTGTATTTCAGAATGGGCTCTGCCTGGGGGAGCTCTTCTGGGATGGAGCTGGAGGATTTCTGCTCTCAATATTGCAGGTGTGTTAACAGAGCTCTCTATGGAACAGGCTCCTCAATCCCAGAGGTTCACCCTTTGTAGTAGGAAGCCAGTCTGGTACTGGGGATCAACCTCCTGCGTGAGTTGTCCAAGTTGTAGGTGTCTTTACCAGGACTGGATGTGTGAATCCAAGTAAGTGACTTAAATCTCTCTGAACCTTGGTCTCCTCATCTGTTAAATGGGGATGGGAAGACCTCCATTATAAATAGTGCCTGGTGCCTGGCAGGCACTTGATAAATCACCTTATTATTATTATTATTATTATTTTTTTTTTTGAGAGAGGAAGGGACAGTGAGAGAGAGAGAGGAAAAAAAGAGAATCAATTTTGTTTAGTTTTTCGTGTGGCTTTTATTGTTCCAACACTTCATTGTGTACATGGTGCTGGGGTTCCAATCTGCATCCTTCAGCATGCCAGGCATGCGCCATAGCCGCTGAGCCACTGCTCCAGCCCTCACTTTATTATTAAGCTCAGGGCCCATGCAAACATCTGCTGGCTGTCTTGCTGCCTTCCCAGCTGACTTTATTCCCAGAATTAAGACACGTTTACCAAAAGTTAGCACCCCATGTCCTGAGCAAAGCTGAACCCCTGGAATCTGAGTACCAGGAAACAGCAGGAGCCAGAGCAGCCCATGCAGAGGATGATGACAATCCATAAGGAAATGTGCCACAGGCCACATCGCAGAAGACACGGATGCTAGAAAGAATGCCTGCTGGAGAAACAGGAACTGCACTTGGCAGTGCTTGGGCAGGATGCCCACACCCTGGGAATAAAGAGCTTGTGCCTGGGTAAACGTAGAATCAGGGTGTAGCAAGGTACCCAGAAGGGAGAGAAAAGCACAACCAGCCACCATCAAGAACAGGAACGGAGATGGTGGCCCAACCCCTGCCGGCGGAGAAGATTCGCCAGCTCTCCGCCTGGGGAGGGACACATGGTCAAAGCTAAACTCACACTTTTATAGTATGGGTGTAATTAGTGGAAAAGCTTAATTTAGCAGTTTGGTAAATTCCATTAGCAGTTTATCTATGGTATGTAATTAAGCTATTTTCAAGCAAATCCTTTTTGGCTAAAGGCTCCTGTTAAGAACCCTAATGGAACATGGCTCACACAATACGTACTCCAACCCCTGAGCATTCTAGAATATTCTGGAGCGTACACTAATGTTCCAAGGCAGGGCAGCTGTGCTTGGATCCCTACAATGACACCCCTGTATACAGATGATGGTGGAGGGATCCGAAAGCCAAAAATCAAGTCCCGGCCCTGAAATGACATAGCTGTGGGTGTGTTGTATACATCTACTATGCTGTTTCTTCATCTGGAAAGGGTGAATGACAAAAAAAAAGCCTTGGAGGACTCTCGGGGGAAATAAATGAGGTACCTGCCGCACAAAGTGCTCAGCTGGACACAGCTACATGTTCCTGTAATCCCAGTGATTCAGGAGGATGCAACAGGAAGAGCCCAAGTTCAAGGCCAGCCTCAACAACTGAGCAAGACCCTGTCTGGAAATAAAACATAAAAGGACTGGGAATGTGACTCAGTGGTAAAACACCCCTGGGTTCAATCCCCAGTACCCACTCCCCCCAAAAACCCAAAGTGTTCCACCCCTAGCAAGGCAGCGGGGAGTTCATTTGATTGACACAGAGAAATAAAAACAAAATAAATCAGAAAGTAATGTGCAATGGCAGCAGAAAATTGTCCAAGTAAAGAAGACATCAATGGTGAGGCTATCATGCAGAGGGAAGTAGAGGCAGAGGGTCACCATGAAACCTGTGACAGCCAGCATTTAACTCAACCTGTCAGTTTGGGATGATGGAAAAATTCACAGTATGAATGCATTTAATGCCACTGAACTGTCCACTTAGGAATGGTTAAAATGGTAAATTTTATGTTACATACATTTTATCACAACGAGAAAATCAAGATACATAAACAAAAGGCAAAACTTCAAATCCTAATTCTCACTCCCATCTGTGGGATTCCATGGGAGGGCAGTGGGCTCCTGGATACCGCACCAAAGGACTCATGATCCACAGTCGTTATTGAACATGTCTGATCAACTCCAGCTCCTAGAATACTCAAAACCCAAAAAGCTACCACAGGCCAGAAAGATCTAGAGTTCCACATGCTGTAGAAGTCTTTCCTGATGGGATTTCCCTGATAGTGATTTCTGGCCATGACTCCTCCGCAGAAATCAAACTCCCAAGAGCCTCGTCCTCTTCCTCCTCATCTGGGGAGGGCTTTCTCACTGTTGCTGTCTTCCATGGAAAACCTCACCTGGGGAAGGAAGCTTCTAAAGTTTCAGTCCTGCCCAGGTTATGGGAATGGCAGCTTGGACACACCTCCCCCCTCCCCACAGGAAAGCAAAGCTGAAGACTGAGCAGGAGCATCGTCTCTGACCTGGGTCCCTGTACCGCTTCCCCGTGACCTCCTTGGCCCACACATGGACCCAGAAGAGCATGCCAACCTGGAGTGACATGCTCCAGGGGCCCAAGGGCTGTCCCTGCTGCAAATGCTGCCCAGGAGGGGCCTTCTGCGCTCCAAAAGGGGTCTCAACACCAGGGGTTCAGCAGCTTTCCACAGCTGCTCCCTCCCCAACTTCCATCATCAAATTAAAAATCCTCAAGGCGGCTCTCCAGTGGGGAGCTCTAATGGAAGCTGGCCAGAGCGAGTTGGTGATCCCTTACCAAGGACCCTCCAGGAGGCAGGCCCTCTCAGCATCCATCAATGCACCTGTGCCCATGAAGCTCTGTGACCCAGCACTGCCCTGTGTGTGCAGGCTTCCTCTCTTTGCTGCCTTTGAAAAGGCCACCTGTTGGGGCTGGGGCAGTGGCTCAGCAGCTATGGTGCTTGCCTGGCGTGCTGAAGAATGCGGGTTCAAACCCCAGCACCACGTACACAATGAAGTGTTGAAACAACAAAAGCCACATGAAAAACTAAATAAAACTGATTCTCTCTCTCTCTCTCTCTCTCTCTCATTGCCCCTCTTTCTTAAAAAAAAAAAAAAAAAAAAGAAAAAGAAAAAAAAAGTCCACCTGTTAATCTGTGTCCTGTTCCAATCCCACCTCCTCCGGGAAGCCATAGGAAATAGGCTTCACCCTTTTGCCTATAGACACTAACATCATTGGTTATCTTTTCAGTCATTCCCTGCTATGAGCTAGATTGTGTCCCCACCCCCAGATTCGAATGTTGAAACCCTAACCTCCCATGTGATGGCTTTTGGAGGTGGGGCCTTTAGCAGGGATTAGTGTTCTTGTGAGAGGAGATGCTGGTGGATGAGCGAGCCCTCCCCCCGCTCTCTCTCTTTCTCCCTACCACGTGTGGACGCAGTAAGGAAGTGAATGTCTATAAGCCAAGAAGAGAGCCCCCACTGGAAACCCACCAGATTGGCCTCATGATCTTAGCTTGCAGTCTTCAGAATGATGAGAAAATTCATGTTTGTTGGTTAGCCCCCAGGCTATTGTATTTTGTTATGGAAGCTCAAGCAGACAGAACAACCCCCAAGGAGACCGCATGCCTGCCCTTCTTAAACCATATCCCCTGCGGATCCTTTGCTTACAGAGTAGGGACTCAGTAAACACAGACACTAATTAGGGGAGAGATTCTGTCCCTGCCTTCTGCAGCGTTCAGTTCAAGACTGATACTGAGAAGGACCCACGAGGGTGGAAGACAGCGAAGTTCAGAGCAAACTCTGGCTCCTGGGAAAGTCATCACAAGTAGCAGGGCCACGGAAGCCTTGACCACGGCACCTTCTCACGGCCCAGAGATGTTCATCTGAGCTGGCCCAGGAGCTAACTGTTCTCATTTCACCAAAGAGGGAAGAACTTGGTTTCGAAGGCTAATCCTGACAACACATAACTGGTTAAAGTCAGAACCAAGTCAAGCACTCAGGGGAGGCAGGCTGAGGAACGAAGACAGCGCCCTGGAGCCAGGCTACGCGGGTTTAAATCCCAGCTCAGCCTCCTATGACCTGGGCAAGTTATGACCTCCTATGACCTCCTGTGTGACCGTGGGCAAGTTATTCCTCTCCAGAGCCTTGGCTTCCTCGTGTGTAATGTGGGGGATGAGGACACCAGCGCCCACCTCATGAGGCAGCTGAATGAGTCCATCCCCGCCAAACTCTGCACCACTCCTATGCATGTCTGTGCATTTGACCTCAAGGTACAGTGGGAAGAGGGCTCCTGGCGTTCTGTTTGGTCAGGGAGAGGATGCAGGAAGTTGCCTCCCTCCCCCATCAGCACCAACGCACCCCTCCATCCCAGCGTTCAAGGGGGTGTGGGCAGGTGATGCGGCAAAGCTCCATGCATTGACCAGGAGAAGGCTGGCTGGCTGCAAACCCAGCAGCTCAACACTGAGCCATCTCTAAAGCAAATAAAGTGAAAATAAACCAATTGCCCAGTAATAGGAGATTTTCTTCTTGTCTGCACTGGTAATGGAGCCACTGTAGCTAACCTCCACTTTCCCTGGTGCTGCCATGACTTAAGAAAGGAAAGAAGGAAGCAGCCAGAACCACAAGAGCAGGTTCCGGGAGTGGGACACACCTGCCTGCTGGCCAGGTGGGCCCTGGCACACCTGCAGCCTCTGAGCTAAGTCTCCCCCTCTTGCCTTTCCTGGTAAAGCACAGATTCCCAGGGGGGCACTAGGAGCATGGGGCAGTGTGCTAAGTCCCTCAAGGCTCATGGCTGGTCCTCTCTTGGGAGTGGCACCATGTCCACTGTTACAGTTTGAGAGCATCCCCCAGGGGTTTCATTTGTTGAAATTTAATCCCCACTGGAAGGTATTACAGGTTGGAATCTTAAACCAGTTGCGGTGTTTAGCAGGGGGGCCTTTGGAAGGTGACTAGGATTAGATAAGGTCACTAGGGTGAGCCTCCATGATTGAGTCCTGATGGCTTTATATGAAGAGGGAGGGGCTGGAGCGGTGACTCGGCTGTTACAGCGCTTGCAGGTTCAAACCCCAGCACCCATGTATACAACTGAGTGTTGGACCAACGAGAGCCGTGTAAAAATCTCAATAAAAATCACTTTTCTCTCTCTCTCTCTCACTGTCCTTCTTTCTTTAAAAAAAAAAAAAGAAGAAGAAGAAGAAGAGGGAGGGAGAGAGGCATTGGGGAGTGTAACTGATCAAATTATGTTTTCTGTGTACGAATGTGCCACAACGAAACCCACCTTTCTGTGTAACAAAAGGCACCCGTAAAAAACAAATGAGTAAAAAAGAAGAGGGAGAGAGGCCAGAGGAGACACGCATACACACCCACACACCCTGTCCCACGCCACATGAGGCCATAAGATGGCCAAGGCACACCTTTGTGTGAATCAGGGATCTTCAGATGTGGAGGGAACAGCAGCCCTTGGAATCTGAACCCCACAGAAGGCCTGCCTGCTCCCACCGCCCTGCATCTCCTGGGAGCGCTGGGGCATCCCCAGGGTCAGGCTCCTCCTCACCTAGCCTGTGCTCCTGTAAAGGACTCCTTCAGCCCGCCCCGTCCAGGATGTATCAATCACCAGGCAAGGAAGAAAGCAGCTGGGAGCCAGATCAAACAGGTGAAGGGAATGTGCTGTCTCCAGAAGAATCTGCCACAAAAGACAATCCCACGTTCCTCCAGCCAGAACAAGTCCTGAGCGTGCTTTGTCTATCACACGGTGGACCCCTCTGCCACCCCAGGCAGATGAGGTCCCTCAGGAACCTGTTCCACCCATTGGCCTTCAAGAGGTCCCTCAGTGATCTAGTCTGAAAAGGCACAGCAGGGTCAAGCCAAAAATGGAGCACAACTTGGAGACCGGGGACCAACACCAACCATCCTGCAGAAGGTACAGAGCTGGCGGAGGACAAAGCCTAGGGTGTGCTTCCTCCCCATGGCAAATGGGGAAGGGAGACAAAGACCCAAAAGGTCACTCACTGAGCCCTGAAGGGGAAAGCGAGTATTTGTGTTGATGCCACTGGTGGGTAGCAGCCCATGTGATGAAGCTTGGAGCTCAGCTCTGAAATAGCCAAACTGCCTGGGTTCAAACTCAGCTGGCTGTGTTCATGGCATGGACCACGGTGGCCTGGGCAGATCTTATGCATTGGGAGCCTGGGCCTCCTAATTCTCAGAGAGGCAGCTTGAAACAGAGAGATAACCAGTGGATGTAACAAAGACAAGAGCCAGGCAGCCTTTGCTGTGTGCCCAGCGTATGACGACAAACACGCAATCCTTCTGATGGAAGGAAAGCAAGTGGCGATACGATCTCAGTGACTGTCTTGCCAGCCCCTGACACCCTCTCCCACAACTCCCACACCCCAGCTCCTCCCAGCCCCTTGCCAGCACCCACGTGGCTGGCAGTCTCCATCCTCCAGCAGGCTCAGCAAGCCATCACAACAAGGGGCTACGAGGCAGGAGTGACAGCCGCTTTAGCTCCTGTCCCAGTGCTGGGCCTGCCCACAGCCTGATGTATCCCCAGCCACCTACTACACCTGACCCTGAACCTGAGTCTCCACCTATGCTGGTGGTATCAACAGCCACGTGAACACTGGAACCCAACCCAAATCTCCATCCTCATGTGTCTCCTCTTCTACTTTGGTCCCCAACATTCATTCAGTTACCAGATAGCGTCTATTCTGTCTTTCCCTGGGTTCAAATACATAGCCTACCACTTATTTGTTGTGTGACCCCAGACAAATTGCTTAACCTTTCTGGCTTACAGTTTCTTTCTCTACAATATGGAGACAATAATCACAATCTCCTCAGATGATTTTTGGGAGATCATTAAATGCCCAAATACAGGTCTGACATAGAACAGACGACTCCCTCTCCCACCTCTTTTAGCAATGTCTGTTGGGGTGTCCCTCCCTCTCCATTACCACCAGTCATGATCAGCCACACTGGGTCACCTTCCCAGGTACTTCCGCAACTTCCCCTCTGCAGTGCATCTCAGATATACTGCCACAGATGACAAGTGCTCCTGAGCCCTGCTCCAATAACATCAAAATACCCCCAGGCCTAATCATAAAGTTCAAGTTCCCTCACCCAGCACTCAAGGCCTTCCACCATCTGATCCCAGCCATCCTTCACAGCATCGCACATACGGTTTCTTCCAGAGACAAGGAGCTCACTGTCTCATGGGTTAGGTTTTTCCTCTTGAACCCTGACCATCCCTGGGAACTCTCACTGATTGACCCTTCCTGCTCTCTAGACCAGAAAACTAATATTTTTTGGATTCCTGGGATCCTCTATAAAGCCAAACAGGTCAGGTTTTCAGCACAGTGTGTGCAAGTGGATTCACAGAGCTTTCCCAGGTGCAAGGGTAGAGAGACTGCATTTTCTCATATGCCTGTGTACACACACGTACACACACACCTGGGCTAGAGGCAGCCCAAGGCCAGCTGAGTAGCACAGAGACCACAGCAGAGCAGGGCCAGGGAGGAAGCCAAGCCCCAGAAGCACCCATTTCCTGACCTCTTCCTTTGTTCTGGGGGAAGTTCTCTTTCATCTCTTTGTCTCTCTGATTTTGTGTCTCTCTCAGGGCCCACATGGCAGGGCCTCCTAGTAGCACTGACCTGCAAGCCAGGAGTTTTGGTTTCTAGATCCGGGGCCTTGGGCAAAGCACTTCACCTCTCTGAGTCTCGGTTACCCCATCTGTGAAAAGAAGAGTCTGGATGTGACCAGAAGGTCTCTGAAGTCCCTTCCTGATCAAAACCCAGGGGTTCTCGGCTGCTCCAGTCCCTCTGAAGGTATTGGGCCACAGGGGTTACGGGAATAAGAGGAGCAAAGACCAGGCCTGACCTGGGGACTGGTCAGGAAGCACAGCAGTCAGGAGCAGCCTGGGGCTGGGCCCTGCCCTGAACTCCATGTGCCCTGCACAGGTCTGCAGCTCCCACTACTGCTGCCAGAGAAGCAAACAGGAAGCGCCCCGGCCGCCTGGGCTGACGCTGGAGCGAGTGCCCACCCAGCAGATGTCTTCCACTGTACCTCGGTGTCTGCCGCACCTGTCGCGCCGCCGGTCCTCAGGGCTCACAGCTGTCAGGAAGCGGGCTGTCCCGCCGCTGTTCTGCCGCCTCTCTCCGCCCCGGACGGCGCGGGCAGGACCAGTCCCCGGCCGCGCTCAAGTGGAAGCGGCGCCCCCTGGGAGCCCTCCAGGATCTGCGCACCGCGTGGCGGGGTCCCAACAGCCAGCGGGAGATCTGACACCGCCCGGATGCCTGGGCGGCCACGCAGGATGTCGCCGACTTAGCCTGCGGAGGAATCGGGCCTCCCGGGCTGCTGTAATCCCAAGTTCCCTAGGTCTCTTGCCCCATCCCCGCGGGGTTTCGCGCTCCAGAGCCCGGCAGAGCTCCTTGAGCCAGGCATCGCTCTAGACCTCGCAGGCCCACTGGACAGAGGGCGGATGGAGGTGCACCCCAAAAACCCTGCTCCAGCTGGGCAGAGAAAGTAAACGGGAGGTTTTGTTCTGGATACTTTCCTGACTCTTCTGCATATTCTAAAGTAGGCACACGTTTGTATAATTTAAAATCACCCAATATGCATTTGTTAATAAGGCAATAAATAAATCTCCAAAGGCCTTCTGACTAAAAGAACCCTTCACCAGGGTCCCCAAGATCCTCTGCAAATTCTCTACCCACAAGCTAATTGTCAGCCTCACCCCTTCTCCGCCTGCTCTAGGGCTGCTCTTTACGGATGCTCTGGGCTCTTGCTTGGCCTGGAAAGCACCTCTTCTTTTTCTCTGCCTGCTGAAATCTGGTCAATCCTTCTGAAATGTCACTTTCTTGCAGTCCCTTCCCCAGACACTGCCCCCACTGCAGAATATCCCAGACCCACCTTGGTGACCCCATCATTCTCAGCCTGGTTTATATATTAGCACCAGCCTCCACCTTCCCCACAACCAACCAAACCCTGTTCCAAAACGGACAGAAACAAGGCTTGCTGAGCAGCTGTTGTAAAGGAGGAAATGATACCCTTTCTTCTTTCAATCTAGCTAGCAGCTAGCACACTGATTCCTCCCATCCCACTAAATTCAGAAGCTGTCAGGGGCCTCCCTGGCCTTCCCTGTGCTGTGCTCCTGCTCTGTACCTTGACTTTTCCTGTCCTGTTCTGGGATTTGCCTGCTTGTGTCAGCCCCAAGGCCAGGATGGGATGTATTCCACCTCTGATCCTAGTGAGAATCTGACACCAAGCTTGAGGCTGGCCTCCTAGGGATCAAAACAGGTGGCACCGGATGGACGGTTTGCCCCTCTCCCAGCCTCTTAGCCCTGAATGAGGAAAGGAAACCTTTTATCATCAGCATCCAAGACATGGAAGGGACCTCAGAGATTATCTGATGCCAATTCTGATCACCCTCATTTTACGGAAGTAAGAACAAGACAAGGCAGGTCAAGTCAGCAGCATCGGAGGTAAGAGCACAGGTATCCGTGTGGATAAATGATAGTAATACCTTGCCTGGCTGGCTTAGGTGGCCTTCCATTTCTAAGGCCGTTCTGCATGTTTATGGTCATGTGCCCCTCACAGTCTCATGAGGTGTCAAGGTCATAGCAGTCAAGTTCACAGACTGTGAAGCCCACAGGCCTGGGTTTAAACCTTGGTGCTCAAACTTGCCAGCTTTAGCCTTGGCAGGTCACTGAGCCTTTTCTCATTGGTAACAAGTGGGTGGTGAACAGTGCCCGTGTCTTAGGTTGCTAAGAATTTAAATCTGTGTGTACCTTAAAAGGGTTTAGAACAGTAGCTAGAGCAAGAAAAATGTGCTTGCTCTCACTGACATTTTCATTATTTTTAATCGTATCATTTCACAGGTAGGAGGACTGAGTTTGGAAAGTTTCATCCAAGAAACTGCAGCCACGGGGGCTCATTTCCTCACCAAATCCCATGTGGTCTTTGTGTGTGGCACCATTCTGCTTCCTGTCCCCATGCCCCTGCGTCTCACTACGCTTACCGCATAGGGCAGAAAAACTCCAGTTCTTTAGCCTGTCTCAGAACTCCCAGACCTTTCATGGTACAAACACTGACCGTAGTAGTTTTGGCTGTGACAGTGATGTCCTTGATTGGCTGGCATGGGCCTTACTGGAACTAAGCCTCTTGTGACTGCCTTCAGAATCACAGAACCACCCCCTGTAAGAGCAGAAAGGTCAGTTATGCATTGGTGCTTTCTTTCTTTCAGTTCACAGGCTGAAAAGAAGAAACAGGGAAAAGGATGTGGGAATGTGGGATGTGGGAAACTGAGGCATGGGAGATATTCACAGATGGGCTCAGGCTATGTAGCCAGGCTTGAATGATGGAAGGATAAGGATCTTTACTTCCTCTTTCTTTATGCCTATATGGCCTTCCTAATCCAGTGCTGCAGAAGTAACCCAAATTCATTCATTTAATAAGCACTTACCGAGCGCCTCATAGGTGATAAGAGCTACACAAGGCCAGCTTCCTGGGTGTGAACTGAAATTACATGGGGCCCCACACTTAGGGCTCTATGCTTGGTTTGATTCTCTGCTTTCACCTTCTTGAAATCCTTAATCATTTTCGAACAGGGGCACTGCATTCTTGTTTTACACTGGACCATGCAAATTGTACAGCCAGTTCTGGACCATTGCCCTTCCCCAGAAGCTCGCAGTTTTGAAGGAAGTCAGTCATAGAATTAATGATTGCAGTGTGTAATAGAGACTGTGACTGAGGCTGGATACCTAGAGATCCAAGGCAGGAACTTAGCTAATATTAGGTTTCCTCAGGCCATGTTCCCCAGCTATGTAGCCTCCCCAGCAACCAGCTACTTCCCACAGGCCTCTGCTGGGAGAGTGGCCTTTGTTTAGCATCAGGGCCTGCAGGCCCAAACAGCTCCTGCCCACCCTGGCGGACCACTGTTAGGTCTTGGAAACACCAGGAAACACATATTCTTGGAGCCCAAAGTTTTCCTCATGCTTCCCTACCCATACCTCCCTGCTGACCTAGACTCTCATTGGTCTCTGGATTCCTCTGAATACGCAGAACCGATCAACTGCAAGGAAAAGTTAAAGTCACACACACTGAAAAGCAAGTGGTGAGAAATCCAGTCAGCTCTTCATCCAAAGGACTCTGGGTACATTGGGGGAATTTCTGCATCCTCCTGGCCTACGTGCCTGCCAAGTTACAGACGTCCAAGTTGTGTACGGCAGAGTCTGGAATTTGCAGTTTGAGAATAGATTTTTTGGTTGTGATCTTTTGTTGTTGTTATTTTCGCTTTTGTTTGGGGGAGTGCTGGAAGCCCTAACACAATGGTTTGAGAGTAAAAGGGAAGGGAATAAGTGAAGGAGTAAGAAGAAATCCCTCTTAAGGAAACTGGGCAGAGGGTAGGGAGTTGGTCAAAAGGAGGAAGAGAATCAAAGGGGAAGATCTGAAGATGTTTGTAGGATGAGGCCAAGAGTCTGATGAAGGGAGAAGAGATCGAGAGGGAGGAGTCAATAGCCCTGGCTCAAGAAAAGGCAGGAGATCTATTATCACATTTTAAAACCAGATAAGATGTAATGTCATACAACCTAAGGCGTCTGTAGAGATGTACTGGGAAGGAGGTGGGAGAGGGATAAGGGTGGGCTCTTGGGGGTGAATCTAATTTTCAGAATTTATATATATTATTTCATTAGAAGCTTGTTTGATTGTTCGACAAATAAATTTCTGAATAAAAAAAAGAAGAGGCAAAAAGATTAGTGAGCAGAAGACAGAGCAGGGGAACTCTGAAGAAATAGGAGGAGAAAGGTAATGATGGGTTAGGGTAAAGAGCAAGGCAATGGGAAGAAAAATGGAAGGACCTCAGGGAATGATGGCCCCTGTTTCCTCTGTGACACAGAAAAATAGATAATAGGAGGAGGGTCCAGGTGGACCACTGGAGTAGATAAAACTTAGACATGCTGTGAGTTTTTGCTTCCTCTGGGGTTTGGAGAGTGGTGTTTTAGTTTTGTGTTGCTGTAACAAAACACCTGAGACGGAATTTTATACGGAAAGAGGTTTATTGAGTTCACAGTTAACAGAGGTTTGCGAGCATGGCACAGGCGATCTGCTTCCTCTGTGAGGGCTGTCTGGCTACATCACAATGTGGCCGATAGCATCATGGCAGGAGTACATGCAAGAGGAAGAGATCACATGACCAGACGCGAAGCCAGAGAGATGCAGGGGCCAGGTTCACTCAGGTTGCTATCTAGGACACTAGTGGGGGTCCTATGTGAGAACTACCTTCAGAGGGAAGCACCCCCATGTCCTTCCACTAGGTTCCACCTCCTAAAGGCTCTACTCTCTCCTAGCATTGCCACACTGAGGAGCAAGGATCCAGCACATGAACCTTTGGATGACACACTGAAACCATATCCAACCCATCGCAGAGGGGTATCCTATGGGGGCCAGCAATCAGTAGTAAGCAGACATGAAGGGCACAGGGATAATTCTAAGGAGGTGTGCCACCCTTTTCCTGAGTCACCTTTAGATTCATGGCATCTTTTCTCCTGATATCCCCGACTTTCTTTGTGTCTTTTTTTTTCTTTCTTACTTTGCTGTCTAGCCCAGTTCCTATTACTTGGTTCCCTTAGGGGAACAGTGGAAACATTTGTTGTTCTAGTACAGAAATTCCTCTGATGTCCCTTTATCCTTATTATGAATGCCTTTAGTTTCCAACAGGTGGAGGCCAAAAAAAACAAACAGACCTTTCAATATTGACTCTGCCAGGCTCCCTACAGAATGGCAGCATCTGCCCCACCTCCCAGAGCCTCACCAGCACAGGCCAAAGCAAACAACTCCCCAGGGTGTAAGCACTGACCAGCTCCACCAGAGAAGGCCGAACTTCAGAAGGAAATCAACCTGTTCCCACATCCTGCCTCTTCCCCGCAAAGAACATGTTGGGCTTGATTGAGATCACAGGGGCCAATTCAGACTGCATGCTCACAACTGTCATTGAAAAATAAGGCTTGGCTGGGCACAGTGACACATGCCTGTGATCCCAGCAACTTGGGAGACTGAGGCAGGAAGATGCCAAGTTCAAAGCCAGCCTCAGCAAATTAGTGAGGCCCTAAACAACTTAGTGAGACCTTATCTCAGAAAACAAACAGATAAACAACAAACAAGCAAATGAACCAAAAAAACAACCAAACAAACCAGGCTGAGGATGTGGCTCAGTGGTTAAGCACCCCTTGGTTCAAGACCCAGTTCCCCCACCACATAAGAAAAAGAAAAGAAAAGAAAAAGAGGGCTGAATGTAGGGCTTCCTTGAGGATTTTGTAAAAATCACATCTTTCCTTAATGGGATTCAAAAACTTGAAATTCTTTGGAAGCAGGATAAATAAGACACGACCAATAGTTTCTACCTTCTCATCAGCAGCAAAGGGACTTCATCATTTCGTAGGTGTTGCAGAGAACTGGAAGAGATTAAGATATCATGAATGCAGCCCTGTGCAGTATGGATTGGGTAACTGTAATCCAGGATGACTTGATCAACAAGACCTAATCTCATGGGTGGCCACCCAAGGCCTGAATGGAGGATTTCATTCCATGCCATCCCCCACAAATGACCTCTGAGACCCAGAATTTCTGATTCCACCTTGTGAGGGATATTGTTTTTACTATCACAGATTCCTGAATTCCATATCTATGGAGAAGAGAAATACAAGATACCATATAATCAAGACTTTCCAGTAAGGAAACCATATAATTACTTTCTCTTAAAAAAAAAAAAAAAAAAAACACCTCTTTAAGGGGCTGGAGTAGTGGCTTGGCATTTGCAGCGTTTGCCTGGTGCACGTGGGGACATGGGTTTGGGCCCCAGCACCACATTCACGGCCAAGTGTTGGAGCAGTGAAGGCCATGAGGGAGAATGGATGGGGTTGATTCTCTCTCTCTCTCTCTCTCTCATAGTCCCTCTCTCTGTTTTGGAAAAAAAAACTTTTTAAGACCCTACTTTGAATAATATGTTGCCCATGAAGTACAGAAAAATAGGGATAGAGTTACTTCCTATGGGGATGACGAAACGAATGTTTATAAACTGTTTATGAAATGTTTGCAAAAGGAAAGTATAGATCTTTTTCCCCCTAATTTTGCTTTCTCATGCATATATATATATATATATGCACGTAAGACCCAAGACTCAATTATAATACCCTGGCTATTAATATAATAACTAGGGAAATAAGAAACTCTTGAAAGTAAAGGTGTTATATGCCAAAGAAGGTTTTCAGACCTGGGTTTAGTGGAGCCAAACCAGCTCCTAAAAGCCGTGTGGACAAAGGAAAGCTGCTGACAGTTCCATTATGGGATGGCTTTAAATTTTTCTACTATCAAGTTTTTCAGGGAGCATCCCCATTTTTAGGAACATACTTTGTTATTGATTAAAGAAAAAAGTAGGTGTTTCTAGCTGGTACTTTGAACCAATAATAGATTTTAGACTTTGAAAATTATACTAGTTGACAACTTGGAATTAAAGAAGATAGAATACAAGCTAAATGACCTATTTAGAAAATCTGCAGCTATTTCTTGACCCATTAGAATACAAAAAATAATCAAAACAACATCTGTTTAATATTGTTTCTAGGACAAACAACCCAGAGGCTATAAAACGGCCTACTAGGTAGAAATAAAATATCAGAATTATGATGGAATTTTGCTAGTGATTCAAGAGTGTGTAAGTCCTCCCAACCCCTGTGGGATTTCTTTTGTAATGCCTTTTACTCTCATAGTCTCCTTTCCTAATTGTTCACTGTAGCTCAGGTTTTCATTTCCTCCCCTTGGAATATGACCTTGACCTTCAACTTTGAGTCTCTCCTCTATTCAGTCTATCCTGTATGTGCTGCAGGATGACGATATGGGTAAAGCGTGGCCCTGGCATGTTCCCTCCTACCATGAAAGAACCTTCCATGAACTCTCCTGTGTTTATTGAATAAACTCCAAAATCTTTAGGTTGGCCTTCAAAGCCCTCAACAACCTTTCCAAGCTTGCTTCACGCTGCTCACCCACAGGTAAGCTGTGAAGAGCCCAGTGTTTATTTTCCAACACCAATGCCACGCTAGCTTTGTTTTCTCTGCCTGAGGGGCCCTCCCTGCCATCTCCACTCAAAGTCTAGAGCCACATCTACTTCTAACGCTGCATGCTGCAGGAGACATTTCTGATAGCTCATAATCATAAGGGGCCTCCCTCCCTCCTCTCTGCTCCTGACTACTCCCAGAGCCCTAAGCACACATTGACTTATATCCAATTTATTTGTGGAGTTGACATTGTGGAGTGGAAGGGAATTAAGAGGTAGGAACTTAACGATTTTTCTGCTCTTTAGCTTCCTTATCTGGATAGTTAATGATAGGACCTGCCTGGTAGGATTATTATAAAAAGTAAATGAGACAATTCATTAAAAAGTACTTAGTCTAGAGGCTAAAGGGGTGGCTCAACCATAGCCCACTTGCCTGGCATGCATGAGGACTTGGGTTCGAATCCCAGCACCACATACACAACTAAGTGTTAGAAAAACTAAAACTAAAACCAGATGAAAAAAATAAATTGATTCCCTCTCTTTCCCTTTATAAAAAAAAAGGCATGAGGTCTTGTGCCTAGCACCTAGTCAGGGGTTTCAGAGTCAGGAGGGGGAAAAATGAAGGGAAGGAGGAGAGAGAAAAGCAATGCAAAGAGAAGAAAATAAAAGAAATAAAAGTAAACAATACCCTTCTCTTTCTACTGGAATCAAAGGCAGCATTGCCTCTTCTTAGATGGACACACTCATATGTTTTCTTGGAGACAAATATTTAGGCAGAAATAAAACCAAGACCATGGGAAAAGTGAGAGCAATTAAACTTTTGAGATCCATCATACAGAGTTATTAGCTTAACTCTGAATTCTATCAGAAACTCTGCATTTCCAGATGTAAGGAACTGTAAAAATTGCCCTGTCCAATTCCCACTGCTTTTCAGCCAAAAAGCATGAGATCCATATAGGGCAAGAGCTAGTGTGGAGTTGAGTCTGGAAGGCTTTCAGCCCAGAGCGCCTCTCTCCTGCACACCCCACTCCAGGCGTGGGGAGGACAACACAAGGACTTCTGACATGACAGCGTGAGAGTCAATGAACTGCTTTCTCCAAAAGCAACTTTAGTGATTGCCCAGAAATAACAAAAACAACCATTTCATTGCTCCAGAAATTGACTGAAGACATGCAACAAGCTGAGAAGTGTTTGCTCATGAAAACTAATGCAATAAAATCCACATGAATCTGTAGTGCTTTTGCCCAGGACTGTTCCCACCTCCTACCTTCAGCTCTGTGGTTTGATGGTTCAATAAGGGAAAGGCAGATCGTAAACACTAGCAGATTTTTGGCCCTGCCAGAGTGGGCTCACTCGATTTGGAGTAATAGTGTAAGTGTTGATCTCAGAAGCAAGAAGAGTCATACCTCCTCCATCTGAAACTGCAGAACAAGCAATGGACTGGTACTAACTGGGTTCTTAACAGGGACTTCTAAGAGGTGAGAAAGTCACAGGGAGATTGATCAGCTCTCCATGTATCATGGGCTCTCCTAATATCAAAAACTGCATACACATGCTTCAGAGACATATCCTCCATATCCCTGGTCAATGGAGCTGCAAGAGCTCAGTGGGAAACAGAAACCTGGGAAGACTTGGGGTGGGGTCCTGTAGTCTGGATGGGCTCACAGTTCACTCACAGACCTACCAGCAGAGAGTGGAGGTGTTATTGGCACAATCTCTGATAAATCTCTGGCTGAACACTAATCTAGGCAAACCAGGATGCTTCTAGGAAGGCAGATTTAAAAGTGAAAATCAAGAAAAATAAAGTAACAGAGACATTCATGGATACTACAGTACAGAGGAGGCAGATTTTACACACGTAGTCCAGGCACGACAACAACAATAACACCAACACTCAGGAAAAATTAAAATCCATAGTTGCTATAATATACTAGGTAAAATATACAGTTTTTAACAAATAAGGTATGGGACAGGCAAAATAAGCTATGACCATATTCAGGGGGAAATAGCAGCAGTCAATAGAAGCTGTCTCTCAGTGTCCCTCGATGTTGGGATTAGCAGACAAAGACTTCAAAGCAGCTATTAGAAATGTGTTCAAGGAACTAAAGGTAATCATGCTTAAAAATTTAAGGAAAGTAGACAAAAATGAAATAAAAATCTCAATAATAGCTGAGCATGGTGGTACATGCCCATAATCACAGACTCCAGAAGCCGAGGCTGGAGGATCTCAGGTTTGAGGCCCAGTATCAGCAACTTAGTGAGACCCTGGCTCAAAATAAAAAATAAAATGGACTAGGAATATAGCTCAGTGGTTAAGCACTCCTGGATTCAATACTCAGTACAAAGAAAGGAAGAAACATGGAAAGAAAAGGAGAAGGGAGAGAAGGAAGGAAAAGAAATGGAGAGAAAAGGCATAAATCACATGAACTAATCAATTATAAAACAGTGGCTACAACATGGCAGTGGAATGACATATTCAAAGCAATAAAAAAGGACAGGGGTATGTATAGCTCAGTGGTAAAGCACTTTCACAGCATGCATGAGGCCCTGGGTCACCCCCCAAAAAACAGACAAAAGTGGTGAAAAATACCTGTAATCAAGATTTCATATCCAGGAAAACTATCTTTTACAAATGAAGGCAAAGACAAGACATTCCCAGATGACCAGACTGAGAGAATGTTTTACTAACAGATATATCACAAGAAATACTAAAAGAAGTTCTTTAGGCTGAGAGGAAAATTACAGTAGAAGTAACTAAAATCTAGTAAAAATATGGAGTTCCAGAAATGGTAGATGTGTGGGCAAATATGAGACTATAAATATAATTTTCTCATTTCTTCTCTTACCTTCTTTAAAAGACACGAAATTGGGGCTGGAGCGGTGGTTCAGCGGTTACGGCGCTTGCCTGGAAAATGTGAGTATGAGAGTTCAAAACCCAGCACCACGTACACAACTGAGTGTCTGAGCATTGAAAGCCACCTGAAAAACTAAATAAAAACTGATTCTCTCTCTCTCTCTCTCTCTCTCTCTCTCTCTCACTGTCCCTTTCTTTAAAAATAAAAAGACACAAAATTGTATAAAGCAAAACTATAACATGGTATTGTTGGGTACATAACATGTGTAAATCAAATGGATAATGGTGGAACAAAGGAGGAGAGAAGAAAAATACTTAACCAAATATCTGAGCAACCCTAGAGTTCACATAAAATTGACACATAAAATTAACCATCACAAACTTCTCATCAGAAACCATGCAAGCAAAAGAGGAGTAAGAGTGTTGAAAGAAAAAAATGAATTCTATATCTAGCCAAATTCTCTTTTTTAAGTGAAGAAATAATAAAGAGGCTCTCAGACAAACAAAAACGGAAGGAATTCATCACCCATGGACCTGCTCTACAAAAATGATAAAATTAAAGAAGTTCTTCTTCTGGGTGCAGTGCTGGTACAGGCTTGTAATCCCAGAGACTCCAGAGGCTAAGGCAGGAGGATCACAAGTTCAAGGCCAGCTTTGGTAACTTAGTGAGACTCTCAGCAACTTATCAAGGCACTGTTTCAAAATAAAAATTTAAAAATGGCCTGAGGAAGAGGTTAGTGGTAGAGCATTTGCCCAGCATGTGCAAGGCCTCGGATTCATTTGCCAATACAGAAAGGGGGGTGGGGAGGCAGAGACAGAGAGAGCAAGGGAAGGGAAATGACATAGATCTGAAACGTGTATTTACAAAACCAACAGAAGAGTACTAGAGAAGAATTAATGGATATGGAATAAAAATATTTTATCTCCTTATTGTTAATTGATGTAACAGTCAATATTTTCAAAGAACAATCGGAACAGTGCATTAGGTGAGTGTACCACATAGATAAATGGCAGCAATGCAGTAAGGATGGGAGGGAGGCATTGAGAATACATAAGCATGAACACATCGAATGTGGATTTAGATTGGCTGTAAACATATAGTGTCACCTCTGGAACAACTACTAGACAATTGTAAAGTATATTTGAAATGTTCAGATAGGAGGGAAAATGGAATCTTATAACATGTTCAGTACAAACCAGACAAGGTGAAAAAAGAGAAGAAATTTTTAAAAGACAAAGAAAAAGTGAAACAGATAGAAGACAGTTATAAATGTGGTAGAGATTAATTTAACTGTATATAAAAATCGCTTTAAATGTAAGCGGTCTAAATACGCAAAATAAAAAGCAGAGATTGTTACAATGGAAAAAAAATCCAAGACCTAAATTTAAGTTGTCTATAAGAAACCTACTTTAACCCAGAGATCTAAGGGTTGATTGTCTCCACTCATCTGTGGAGGTGGGGACTAGACCCTGGACAATGAGAAAGTTGGTCTATTAGCATGTGTTAAATCCAGATAAGATGTAATGCTTTACAACCTAATACTTTTTTTAGCGATATAGTGGGAAGGGGAAGGGTGGGATAAGGGAGGGTAATTGGGGGGGGCACTCCTGGGGGTAATTGCAATATCCAAAATATATACACATTTTATATTATTTTGTTAAAATCTTGTAAGGTTGTTCAAAAATAAAAATAAAAAAAAAGAAACCTACTTTAAATATAAAGACCTTGATGGATTAAAGGAGGAAGTGACAACTAATGAAAAGGAAACAGTAGTAACTATGTCAATTTCAAGCAAAGCTAATTTCAGAGAAAGGGGTAAAGAATAGCATTCCATAGTAATGAAAGGATCACCTCCCAAGAAGACTACAATCCTTCTTGCGTTTGAACCTAATAACAGAGTGTCAAAGTATGTGAGGCAAAACTGATAGCAGTGTAAGTGCAAATAGACAAATTCACTAGTACAGTTGGAGATTTCAACATCCCTCTTGCAGTGATGGATGGGTTCCAAGGCAGAAAATCAATGAGGACGTAGTGGAACTGAAGAGCATCATTAGTCAACTGGACCTAATTGACATTTATGGACCATTTCATCCAATGAAAGGAAAACATGCATTCTTTTTAAGCTCACATGGAACATTTGCCGAGATAGACCATATTCTGGACCATTAAACCTTAACAAATTTAAAAGAATAGAAGTAATACAAAGTGTGTTCTTATCACAGTGGAGTTAAATTAGAAATCAATAATAGAAAGATAGCTGGAAAATCCCAAAATATTTCACTCTATGCTTCTATATAACAGACAAGTGAAAGATGTTCAACAGAAATTTTAAATATTTGTATTTGAATGAAAATTAAATACAACTATATTAAAATTTGTGAAAGAATTGGTAGTGAAAGAACTGGTGGGCGAGGATAGGACATCCATGTACAAATGAAGTAAGCTTATATCCTTCTTTCACGTGACCCCAAGGAATTAACTCACAATGAATCAGAGTCTTATAGAAGACTTAAAATAATGGAACTTGTAGAAGACAATATGGAGGGGAATCTTTGAGAAGTCTTGTGTCTACCCTTTGGGCTCCAAAAGAGGAGCCATAAAAGAAAAAGCTAAGTGATTGCACTTAGTTAAATGTAAAAACCTTTGTGCTTCAAGAAAGAAACTGAGTTAAATAAAAAGACTAGTCATAGCCTGGGATAAAATATTTATAAATACACCTCAGATAGAAGACTAGTGGGGCTGGAGCGGTGGCTCAGTGGTTACGGTGCTTGCCTGGCATGCACAAGGATGTGGGTTCAATACCCAGCACCATGTTCACAACAAAGTGTTGGAGCAATGCAAGCCACATGAAAAACTAAAAGTTGATTCTCCCTCTCTCTTTCACTGCCCCTCTCTCTTTAAAAAAAAAATAGTCTGCTTTCTTTATAAAAAAAAAAAGATAGAAGACTTGTATTCAGAATTGTAAAAAGAAATTTTACAACTCAATAAGACCAACAACTCGTTTTAAATGGATAAAAGACTTGAATAAACATTTCACCAAAGACATAAGAAGATCTAATAAACATATAAAAGGGGCTCAACATTATTAGTCATCAGGAAACAAAAATTAAAATCATAATGTGCCACTACTTATTCACTAGAGTGCTATTTTTTGTCAGACTGGACTTTTATGTTTTTTATTAAGGAGTTGAGTTGTTGTACAATCATAAATGTATATAAAGTAGCAGTATGACATGTATTTGATACTAAACCATAGTTACCCCCATGTTGCCCAAATCTCAGTCTCTTGATTATTCTATAGTATACCCCTATAATAGATAAAAATGTATACATATGCACACGCACACACACACACGCATATATACACTTGTGAATTTTCCTGAATTAAATGATTGCATAAGTATTATTTACTATTTAACTTTGGTAGGGTAAACATTATGTTACATTGTTGATTGTCTCCCTAGATCCCTCTCTATCTTCCCTCCCTCTCCCATCCCTCCTGCTTCTCCCCATCGCCCCTCCCCACTGCATGCCTATGGTTCCCCTAGATTATGTGTTGCTATATCCTCAGTGGGAACAATACATCAATTTGACTACCTTTTCACCCAAGGTTGGGTTTAGCTCTAGTCTCTACAAATGAGGGAAAATATTCGACCCTTGACTCTCTGGGTTAGGCTAACTTTACTCAGCATGGTTTCTTCCATTGCCATCCATTTACCTTCAAAGGCCACAATATCATTGTTTCTAATAGCTGAGCAGAACTCCATTGTGTATATATATATATATATATATATATATATATATATATATATATCAAGATTTTGGCTCCATTCATCCAGTGAGGGGCATCTGGGTTGATCCCATAATTTAGCTATTGTAAATTGAGCTGCTATGAACATTGATTTGTTAATTTTTTATTAAGGAGTTGAGTTATTGTACAATCATAAAATGCATATAAAATAATATTATATGCATATATTCTTAAACCAGAATTACCCCCACATCACCCACACCCCAGTTTCTTGACTCTTCTATATTTCACCCCTACAAACAGTATAAATGCTTAGGTTGAGAATTTTCCAGAATTGAATGATTACGTAAGTGTTATTTCAATTCTCAGGGGCGTAAAGAGTATACTACATTGTTGATTGACTCCCCAGATCCCTCCCTATTTTCCCTCTATCTCTTTTCCCCCACCTACCTCCTCCCCCTCCCCCCACTACATATTTATGATTGATTGCCCTAGATTATGTGTTACTATGCCTTTGCTGGGTCTAATACACGAGGCTGACTATCTTTCACACAGGCTTGGGTTTAGCTCCAACCTCCACAAATGAGTAAAAACATTCAACCCTTGACTCTCTGGGTTTGGCTAACTTTGCTCACCATGATTTCTTCCATTGCCATCCACTTCAACATTCTTTTTTCCAACAGTTGAGTAAACACTTTTGTATATATATATAACACAAGTTTTTTGATCCATTCATCCAGTGAGGAGCATCTGGGTTGGTTCCATAATTTAGCTCTTATGAATTGAGCTGCTATGAACATTGATTTTGCTGTATCACTGAAATGTGCTGACTCTAACTCCTCTGGGAAAATACCCAGAAGAGGGATAGCTGGTTTGTATAGTAGGTCCAACCCTATTTTTTTGAGAAGTCTCCACACTGCTTTCCAGAGCAGCTGTACCAGTCTGAAGTTCCACCAACAGTGTGCTAGTGTTCCTATCTCCCCACATCCCTCCAGCATTTGTTACTTTTTGTATTCTTCATCTTTGCCAGTCTGATGGGAGTGAGGTGAAATCTTAATATAGTTTTGATTTACAGTTCGGATTACTAGTGATTTAGAACACTTTCTCATGTATTCATTGGCTTGCTTGATTTGCTGTGTTGAGAAGTTTCTGTTTAGCTTTCTGGCCCATTTATTGATTGGATTGCTTGTGGTATTAGTACCCTCTCAGAGGAATCCCAAGTCATGCTTATCTCCCATTCTGTGGTTTCTCTCTGGACAATTTTGACCAATTCTTTGGCTGAGCAAAAGCTTTTTAACTTAATGGCATCCCACTCATTAATTCTTTCACATTGGGAGACTTGTTGAGGAAGTAGTTGCCAACTTCCATATGCTGGAGTGTTGGTCCTAAATTGTCTTCTAATTAGTTTAATTCCTAGTTCCTTGATCCATTTTGGTTTGATTTTTGTGCAAGGTGAGAGATGGGATGTAATTTCAACTTTCTGCACATGGCTATCCAGTGTGTCCAACACCATTTGTTGAATAGGTTGTCTCTCCTCCATGTTATATTTTGACCTTCTTTGTCAAATATCAGATGTTTAAAGATTTGTGGGTTTGTCTCAGAGCCTTCTATTCTATTCCATTGGTCTTCATTCCTATTTTGATGCCAATACCAATACCATGCTGTTTTTGTTACTACAGCTCTATAGTATAATTTTAATATTGCAAAACAACCTGTTTCATCTTTCTTGCTTAGTAATGTTTTGGCTATTCTGGGTTTCCTGTTGTTCCAAATGAATTTGAGAATTGTTTTTTATATGTCTATAAAGAATGACATTGGTATCTTGATGGGGATTGCATTGAATCTGTATAGCGCTTTTGGCAGAATGATCATTTTAATTATATTAATTCTGCCTAACCAAGAACATGGTATGTCTTTATCTTCTCAGATCTTCTTCAGTTTCTATCTTCAATGATCAATAATTTTCACTGTAAACATCTTTTGCTTCCCTTGTTAGATTAATTCCCAAATATTTTATTCTTTTTGAGGATATTGCAAGGGGGACCGATTTCCTCTTCTGTCCTATTATTGTTAGTGTATAAGAAAGCTATTAATTTATGGGTGTTGATCTTGTAGCCTGCTACTTTGCTAAATCTGTTTATAAACTCAAGCAGTTTTCTGGTGGAGTTTTTTGGATCTACCAGATGTAGGATCGTGTTGTCAGCAAAAAGTGAAAGTTTGACTTGCTCTTTTCCTATTCTTATCCCTTTGATTTCCTTCCCTTGCCTAATTGCTCCAGCTAGGACTATATTGAATAAAAATGGAGAGAGTGGGCAAACTTGCCTTGCTCCCCAGTTAAGTGGAAATGCTTTTAGCTTTTCTCCTCTTATTATTTTAGTAGCTGAGGGTTTGGGATATATGACCTTTACCAAGTTAAGATAAGATTCTTTGATCCCTATTTTCTCTAGAGTTTTGAGCATCAGTAGGTGCTGGATTTTATTAAAGGACTTATCTGCATCAATTGAGATGATCATATGATTTTGTCCTTAATTCTGTTTAAGTGATGAATCACATTTATTGATTTGCATATGTTGAACCAGGCTTGTATCCCCGAATGAAGCACATTTGATCGTGATGAATTATCTTCTCAATGTGTTTTTGAATGCAGTGTACTAAAACTTTATCGAGGATTTTTGTATTGATGCTCACCAGGGATACTGGTCTATAATTTTTTTTTGATGCATTGTTGTTGGGTTTTGGTATCAGAGTTATGGTTCCTCTTTTCAATTTCTTGGAATAGCTTAATAAGGAGACCTATTAGCTCCTCCTCACAAGTGTGGTAAAACTCAGCAGGGAATCCATCAGGTCCTGGGCTTTTGCTATATGGATTTCAGTGTCTGTTATGGGGCTGTTTAGGATTTCAGTATCATCCTGAGCCAATTTGGGGATGCTGTTTGTGTCTAGAAATTTGTCCATGTCTTCCAGATTGTCTAATTTAAAGGAGAATAGTTTTTCAAAATATGTTCAGATAATCCATTTGATTTCCATTGGGTCAGTGGTGATCACTCCCTTTTTGTTGGTGATTTTGTTGATTTGCTTCCGTTCTCTCCTTCTTTTGTGAAATGAGCTAGGGGTCTGTCAATTTTATTTATTTTTTCAAAGAACCAGCTCTTTGTTTCACCAATTCTTTTTATTTATTTATTTATTTTTATTCTCAATTTCATTGATTTCAGCTCTGATCTTAATTATTTCCTGTCTTCTGCTGGCTTTGGGCTTATATTGTTCTTCCTTTTATAGGGATTTTAGGTGGAGCATAAGCTTATTTATGTGAGATCTCTCCTGGTTTTTAATGTAGGCACTCAGTGCTATAATTTTTTCCCCTTAAGAATGCTTTCATGCTGTCCCAAAGGGTTTGATATGTTGTGTCTTCAATCTCATTCTCTTCCAATAATTTTTGATTTCTACTCTCATGTCTTCTTGGATCCATTCTTCATTTAATAGGGTATTATTCAATCTCCATGTATATGTGTGTTTTCTGTTATGATTTTTGCTGTTAATTGCTAGGATCATGGCATCATGGTCTGATAGGATACATGGAATAATATCTATGTTTTTATATTTGCTGAGATTTCCTTTGTGAACTAGAATATGTTCTATTTAGGAGAAGGATCAATGTACTGCTGAGAAGTTATACTCAGCCAATTTGGGGTGGAATATTCTATAGATGTCTGTTAAGTTCATTTGATTTATGGAGTTGCTTAGACTAGTGATCTCTTTATTGTTTTTTGTTGTTATTGTTTTGTTTTGTTTTTTGCTTTGATAATTTGTCTATTGGTGAAAGAAGTGTATTAAAAGCCTCCCAGGATTGTTGAGGTCCACATGTGGTTTTAGGTCATGGAGTAATTTTTCCACATAGTAGGGCACTTTGGTGCTTAGAGAGTATATATTTACTATGGTTATATCTTCCTGTTGTATTGCTCACTTTACTAGGATGTAATGGCCTTCTTTATCTCTTCTGATTAGCTTATGTTTGAAATCTACTTTGTTGGATATAAGTATTGCAACACAAACTTGCTTTTTTGGGCCATACATCTGGTAAGTTTTTTTCCCATCCTTTTATCCTCAATCTGTGGATGTCATTGACTATAAGGTGAGTCTCCTATAAGCAACATATTGCTGAATTTTGTTTTTTGATCCAATCTGCTAATCTGTGTCTTTTGCTACCATTCATATTTAGTTTTAGGGTAGTTATATGGTTGTGGTTCACTGGCATCATGTTTTATTAGTGAGTTCTGTGCTGTCTTGGTTGTCTTTTGATATTGTGCACTTTTATTGAATTTCCTCTGTTGGTGGGTTTTGAGGAATGTTTGCTTGTTCTTCTATCTGGAGTTTATCTTCAGGGATTCTTTGTAATGCTGGCTTTCTGTTCATGAATGCTGCAAGTTTGATCTTATTGTGAAATGTTCATATTTCCCCATTGATTTGAAGCTGATTTTTTTCTGGGTGTAGTATTCTCGGTTGTAGATCATGGTCATTCAGACATTAAAAGATCTCCTTCTAGGGTATTCTTGCTTATAGAGTTGGGCTGAAAAGTCAGAATTGATCCTTATTGGTTTGCCTCTGAATGTGATTTGGTGTTTCTCTCATCACTTTTAGTATTCTTTCCTTGACTTCCCTGTTATATATTTTGAATATGATGTGTCTTGGTGAACTTCTCACTTGATTAGGCCTGTTCAGTGGTCTATACATTTCCTGGATGAACATTTCTGACTCTATTCTGATGTGGGAAAAATTCTCTTTAACTATTTCATTGAGAATGCTCTTTATGCCATTTGTTTGTGTTTCAACTTCTTCCTGTATCCCAATTACTCATAGATGGTTTCTTCTGATTCCATCCCAGATGTTTTGAAAATTCTGCTCATGTTCTGTGAGTGTTTTTCCTTTTTTTGTCATCCATGCACTCAAGTTTACTCAGCCTATCCTCATTGTCAGAAGTTCTTTCTTCCAGAGCTGAGGTTCTGTTTCCTATATAGTTTAGTCTATTATTAAATTCTTCCATCATTGTTCTGATATGACTGATTGAGATTTTACCTCCATTACATTCTTTTTCAGTATGTATTTCTTTGATAATAGAGTTTTTCATCTCTTGAGTTTTCTCATTTAGTCCCTTCATTAAATCTTCTTTTAGTTCATTGTTCTTTTTAGTAATCAGATTGTTGATAATTAATTATTTCTAGGTTTTCCTCCTTCTCGCTGTCCACGTGTTCCTTGGTTGGGGAGTTGTGGGCTTGAGGTGAACCTTTTCTATTTTGATTCCTCATTTTTGATAATCTTCTTCTGGATCTCTGAATTGAGTTTCCATGTGGTGAAGGTAGGCAGGTCTTCAGGAGCTTCTTCCTCACAGATCAAAGAGTCAGCTCTGACACAACCTCTCTGATGGCCACCTTCTCCCAGAAAGTTGCCTCTGCCTGGAACCTTGTTTTGGTGTACCTTATGGATCTAGGCTCCAGGGTGTCAATCTGAAATCTGTTAGGGGTGAGGGGCAGCCCACTGGATTGTAGAAGTGCAGTAGCCAGGGTGCATTGCTGGATCCTGGGGTATTGTGATAGACCAGGGCAGGCCTCTTGCATGCTGTGACTGGACCTGAGATCCTTGGCAGCAGGTTGGGCCTGGGATCTGGCACTAGTGGGTATGGGCTGCGGCTGGGAGGCTATGTTTACAGGGGCTGGGTGGTTTGGGACAGGGGGAGAGGTGATTCTGGGAGCTGATCACCTGCCTGTGCCTGCAGTCCCCAAACCTGATGCCTAGAAATGCAAGCAGCAGCTGGGTGAGTCAGCTCTGATGGAGTCCTGGGTGTGGGTATCTTGTGGCTGCCTGAAGTCCTCTCTCTGTAACCTGAGTGAGGCCTGGATCTGCATGCAGTGGCTGGGCTGGTAGGCTCCAGTGGGGTATACTGGGTGTGGTTGTCCTGCACATGCCTGCAGGCCCCAAACCTGAAGCTTAGAGTACTATATTTTAAAAGACAAACCAGATCAAATCAAATACTGGTGAGGATATAGAGAAACTGGAACACTTGCATATTCCTGGCAGGAATGAAAATGGTATGCTACTTTGGAAAACCATTTGGTGGTTTCTTTGTTACACATAAACTTACCCAAGACTCAGACATTTCATTCTGAGGAATCTATCCAAGAGAAATAAAGCATTTCCATATAAGGTCTTGCAAGTGAATGCTCACAGCAGCATTATTTGTAATAGCCCCAAACTGGAAATAATGTAAATGTCTACCAGATGGTGAATGGATAAACCCAATGAGGTATAACCATTCAATGCAGTATGGCTCAGCAACAGAAAGGCAGAAGTACTGGTACACATTATAACATGGACGAGCCTGAACAGTTATGCTTAAAGAAGCCAGACACAAGACTACATATATCACATGATTCCCCTTGTATTAAATATCCAGAAAAGGCAAGTTATAGAGACAGAAAGCACATCCATGATTACCTAGGAAGAGGGTGAGGAATCAATATAACTGCAAAAGAGCTGGATCAATGAATTTTAGGATCATAATAATGTTATACAACTGGATTGTGATGATGGTTGTCTGACCCTGAATTTATTAAAAACTGTTACATTGTACATTTACAGTTGTGGATTTTATGGGCTGCAAATTATACCTTAATACAGCTTTTTTAAAAAATGCCAAAACCAAATCAAATGAACAAACCTAATACTCAGTACTGATTCAGTAAGGGAGATGTGCCCTAGATGGAAACATGAGGGACAAGCTCCTCACCTGTGACAGTGGTATCTTGTTGTGACATCAATTTTCTCTTCCTCCTTGTGACCTACATGACTACACTGTGGCCTTGACTGCAGCCAGCTCCATTCAGGCCCTGCCCTTTCCAGCTGTCCACTGTCTCTGCAGACTCTCAGATTTCACTGCCAGGCCTCTAGGCCCATGTGCCAGGTTTCCAGCCACCTGCCAAATACTCTTATGCATTGTTAAATGGAAGTGTTTGGGCTTTTTTTTTTTTAAGAGAGAGAGAGAAAATCAATTTATTTTTTTTAAGAGTGACAGAGAAAGAATCAATTTTATTTATTTTTTCATCAGGTCTTTGTTTCTCCAACACTTAATTGTGTACGTGGTGCCAGGGTCTGCCTGCATTCCAGGAAAGCACTCCAACCACTGAGCTACCACTCCAGCCCCTGGAAGTGTTTTTGATACCAGTAACGGTATAAATCCAACTAGAATAAGTTCTTATCTACAATCTTTCTTTTACTAAAAAACAACTGAATATAAACATATTAATTATACTTACACATCATTGTCCTAATTTCCCCAACATATTGTACCCCAGTAGGAAATCCTGAATAACACTTGCTGCCCTACCAAGAATACCCACCAAGTTTCTAAACATTCTTTTTTTTTTAAGAGTGAGTAAGGGAGAGAGAGAGAGAGGAGAGAGAGAGAAGAGAACCAATTCTATTCACTTTCTCATCCGGGTTTTGTATGTGGTGCTGGGGCTCGAACCTGGGTCCTCATGCATGCCAGGCAAGTGCTCTGAGGCACTGCTCCAGCCCCTAAAACATTCTTGAAGCTTGTCCTCTACGTGTGTGTGTCTAAAAACAAAACAAAACAAAAACAAACAAACAAACAAAAACCTTAGGTGGAAGATGAGCAGTGGAGATGTGGCAATTTGGTGTCTGAGCTACTGAGTTTACTTGAGTGACACATCTGTGAGGGAATAAAAGGTTGACATCACCACTTCCTCTGCCAAGTCTGTTTTTGGTCTTTAATTTTTTTTAAGGGAAGACATTTCTTTGGAGCTGCAGCTGGCTGCCTCCAAAGAGAGCTCAAAAGCTTAAAGTAGCGCATTTCCTCCTCTTGCCTTCCTCTGTAGTCTGGCCCCAAAACCAGCTGAGTTTTTCAGGGCTCCAGAATTCCTTAACTACTCATTTTCTTCCTTCCTTAACTTCTCACTTATGGATTCTCATTCATTTCACAACAGATGTTTACAGAGCTCCTGTTATGTGCAAAAGGCTTTCTTAGCTGCTGTGGGGGATCGAGATGAAACAGAAGGACCCTGCCCTCTCATCACTTACAATCTAATTAAAGCAGGAGGTAAAGGAGGTGTGTACACAAATGACAAAACTGTTGGGTAGCAAGTGACAACAAATGCACTAACCTAACCTCGCCATCAGAGTTTTGAGGAGGGAAGGGACACCTTTGAGCTGGGACAATCAGAAAAATCTTCACGGAGAAAGTGCCATTGAAATCAGGCATCAAGGTTGGGAATGCAGGTTAGTAGTAAAGCACTCTTATAAGAATTTGTGAGGCCTTGGATTTGATCCCCAGCTGCAAGACAAACAGATAAATTCATTAAACCAGGTCTTAAGGATGGATATAATTTTGATTGGCAGAGTTGCAGGAATGTCAGAAATACAGGCAAAAGGAAAGATGTCCCTGGTAGTGGAGGGTTCTAGAAATTGGAAAGTACAAGGTGTATTTAGGCGAAAAATTATCATTTTGCTAAAATGCAGAATATGTACTGAGGAACAGAAGCAGGTAAGGCCATATATGTAAGTTGGAACCAAATTATATAGAATGTTGAATTCCAGTTTTGATTTTAATTCATCTGCAAACAGGAAGGGTTAGCCAGCTCTACACTTGAAAGACATTTCAGTAATACAGACCAGCCTCAGGCTCTATCTTGATAAGATTCACATGTTACACAGAGAACTTTCCTTACATGATCACAAGAAGATGGGTGATTGTGTGGATGATCTTTGGGCCCCACCTGGACCTGAGACTGTAATGTCTGGTGGTCTCTGGGAGGCGATAAACAGAAAATAAACAACCTTTTGGTGCCATGTGTGGCAAGAGCTATGTATGGCTCACTAGGGAAAATCTGGCCTCCTGGAGAGGAGCCAAGGGCACGGTTTGCTCCAAGGCACCCTCTTCTGAGGCTGAGAAAATGAGAATGGCTTTTTGCACCAGGCATGGACCGTTCAGAAGGGTAGGTCTGCCTAGTGTTTCAAATATTGGGTGGGCTGATCTCCAAGGCTCACACAATGAGAGGAAAACAGGGAGTGTGCACCATGCTGCTGTGGGACCTGAGTACTGTTTATTTCACTATACACACAAAAATTCTTAAGTAATAACCTATGAAGGAACAGTGAAGCCCCAGGCAGACTGGGAGAAGAGAAGTCTGACAAATACGCAAAATCTTTATCAGCTTTCTCTTCCAATGGTTGCTCCCTAGACTACTTGAGCTAGCTGGTGTGATGAATGCAAAACACCCCTTCAGGCCAGAAGTCCTGCAACGGAAGCAGAGGGAAAAGGGAGAGAGAGGGCTTGTGTCTCAGAAAGAGGAACGGAAAGATGGGGATGAATGTAATAAGTCAGATGAGTGTGGGAGGAGGTGAAGTGTCATTAAAAAAACAAAACACATTTTCTAAGGGCAGTCATTTCTCTATAAATCCAAAGGTGGCAGCTGGAACAGGCCTGTAATAGAAAATGAGGGTAGGTGCTGCTTATGATAACTGGAAACTTCTACGGAACTAACGTGTGGAGAGAGGCAAAATGACACAAGACATGGCTCCCGGATTCTGGTCTTCCTGCATTGCAATCAGAAGCTGAGGTTCAGTGCCACCCAGTGGACTGGATTAACAAAGTCCACCTTGGGTTCTTTTCCTAGGCCGGCCACTTAGCAAGTTATATTTAACTTGGGATTCTCCCAACTCCCTCAGCGGAACTAAGTGACCTCGGAAGTGCCATCTCCTCCTAAAACTCTCCCCATTTCTTTGAATAAACAAGTTTCTCTATCTATGCTCAAGTATGTTAAAGAACTGAAAAGATCAAGTGATTCAGGAACTTTTATATATTTTGAGGCCACAAACTTTACATCAGAAATTGGAAAAATATAGAAAATCTTGATTAAACAAACTACAATATAATCATCCCAAATTTTCTTTAAGTCAGAACAAACATTCCAAAAGGTAAAAAAGAAGACAAAGAATTGGAAACAAAGGTAGAAGGAGGAACTAACTTGGAAATACCATCTTTAACACAGGCCTCAATTGTGAACACATGGGCTTCAAATTAAAAGTCTGTAATGTAGTTCCACTTGGAAAGCTTTCTGAGAAGCCTAGCTGATTCTATAGAGGGTATTGCTGTTGATTGTTTTTGGGCTCTGGACTCTGCTTCTTTTGCACAGCCTCTTGTTCACTCCTGCTCCTCCCCTTGAATTCTGCATCACATAAATGACATCATTATGCACTTACCCAGGAAACATCTTTGACTTCTGTCCCTCACCCCCACACACATTCAGCCACCATTTCCAACCGATTCAGTCTTCTATGTGTACACTGAAATGTCCTCTGCTTCCCATCCTGACCTTAACCAGTTTAGTCAAAGCTCTCATAACCACTCACCTGAGCGACTGCCAAGGACTCCTAAATGAATGTCCATGCGTTGAAGACGTGCATTTTGTACCAGGTCTCTTGGGCTCCAAGGACATTATCATGGGACTTATATTCCAGTGGAAAAGCCTTCACCAATAATTCTAGCAAGGAGGAGTCAAAACAAAGTGCTGGAAGGAATGAAGGCACAGAGAGGCTGCAGTGAGCAAGAGAGTGATCCAGGGAGAAACTGAACAGACCAAACAGCAGAAAGCCTTTTGGTTTCCAGGTTGCAGTTGGATGCTAATTGACGTTTTATTTATTTTTTTATTAGAAGTATATAGAGGTATAATTGAGGGGAAAACATCAAACCAACAGTAATCAATGTATATATACTTAGTTATCCAGGGGTAATGCCAAAACATGGATGACCACCTTGGGTTTCACCTGTTGCAGTTTCCCCCAGAAGAACTCTTGCGTTAAATGGGAATCTCGTGGAGGAATGACATTGGCTTCTGGGATGGTTCCCCCATATTCCCAATATCCAGACTTCTATGAGTTCTTCATATACCCTCCCCCCCTCCCCATCTCCTTCCCTACACCTCCAAGTATCCTAGGGAGCCAACCCCCTATTACTCTGAGAGTCATGCAATTTGAAGTATTGTGAGGTTAGCCATCTACCCTACTGCTTCCCCATATATTCTAGCATCCACAGATGAGAGAAACCATTCAGCCCTTTAGTCTCTGAGATTGGGATACTTCACTGAGCATAATTCTTTCCATCTCCATCCATTTGATAGCAAAAGCCATAATATCGTCTTCTCTAACAGCCGAGTAGTATTCCATTGTATATATGTACCAAAGTTTTTGTATCTACTCATCGAGTGAGGGGCATCTGCGTTGATTCCAGAGTCTAGCTATAGTAAATTGAGCTGCTATAAACATTGAGGAAGCCACATCACTATAATACACTGATTCTCTTTTGGGAAAGTACCCAGGAGTGGAATAGCTGGGTCGTAAGGTGGTTCCATCTTTAATTCTTTGAGGATTCTCCACACTGCTTTCCAGAGTGGCAGTACAAGTTTGCAGTCCCACCAACAATGTGTTAGTGCTCCTTTCTCCCCACAACCCCTTGAGTATCTGTTGTTTGTATTCTTCATTTTTGCCACTCTAACAGGAGTGAGGTGGTATCTCATTGAAGTTTTCATTTGCATTTCCCTTATAGCTAATGATGTAGAGCATTTTCTCATATATTTATGGGCTTTCTGGACTTCCACTGAAGAGAAGTTCCTTTTGAGTTCTTTAGCCCATTTATTGATTGGATTATTTGTGAGTTTGGACTTTAGTTTCCTTAGTTCCCTGTATACTCTGGATATTAGCCCTCTATCCGAGGTGTAGCAGGCAAATGTTTTCTCCCATTCTGTAGGTTCTCTCTTGATGCTGTTGACTAGATCTTTGGCTGTGCAGAAACTTTTTAGTTTAATTGCATCCTATTCATTTATTCTTAATTTTACAGCTTGAGCCATGGGAGTTTTGTTAAGGAAGTAGCTGCCGACTTCTATATGCTGTAGTGATGACCCTACTTCTTTTTCTAGTAAGTTTAAAGTTGTTGGCTTAATATCCAGGTCTTTGATCCATTTTGATTTAATTTTTGTGCAGGGTGAAAGATAAGGATCTAGCTTCAGTTGTCTATACATGGCTGAATTGACAAGTTTTAAACAGGGGAGTGATTGTGCTTCTAGGAAATCACTCTGTCTTGTGTACGGTCAGAAGTAAAGTATAAAGCATGATCAAGCTTCTGCAATAGTGCAAGCGAGAAATCATGGGTGCTTTGGCTAGGACAATGGTGAAGGAGATGGAGAGAAGTGGATAGCGATGTTTTGGACACAGATCAGACTTGGTGGATTGATGTGGGGGCAGGAAGGAAAAGAAGACTCTAATGGGGAGTGGCTTGGGTAACTAACTGGGTGGATAATGGTGATATTTACTATGCTAAAAAAGGTTTGAGACAGCCAAATGAAGGTTGAAGAGGTTTTTAGATATTTGATGGTGTGGTCCAGGGGAGAGATCTGAGTTGGAGATATAAAAGTTGGAGTCATTACTCAGTAGATCCTGTTCAAAGCAGTGGGATGAACTGAGCTCACCTACCTGGGAATTCGAGGGGAGTATAGCTAGGGAAGTAAAGAGAAGAGAAAGGGAATGGAGAAAAGGCCCAGGACTGGCTATGGAGGTGTTCCAATACTTAGAGGCCAGGAAAACGAAGGGGAGCTAGCAAAGGAGGGTCTAGTCTCCCTATTTTAACCCATCCCTCCCAGAGGTCAGAGTGACATAACTCTGATCTCACTTTTGATCATGACTTCTCCTTGCCTATAGCACTCCAAGGTTCTCCATTGGCATCTCAAGAAGTCTAACCTCTTAGCAATAGTGTACAAGCTACTTTGCCATGAAGACCCAACTTAGCTTTCCAAGTTGACCTCCCCACTCAGCATAGCACTTGAAAAATGCATTGTGATTATCTGAGTACACATCTGTCTGGTTTTAGATGTAACTTAAAGAGACGGTTTGTATCATCATTACCTATGAATTTTCAATGCCTGACACACAGTGGGTGCTCAGTAACATCTGTTGAACATGGAAGGAAGGAAGGAAGGATGGAAGGATGGAAGGAAGGAAGGAAGGATGGAAGGAAGGAAGGGAGGGAGGGAGGAAGGGCATGCTATTCATTTAGTGAGACCTTCCCAAAAAGAAGGGTTCATGGCAATTGGTGTCTCTGCCATCTTCCTCTCTGGCATGTGTGGAGACTATGAAATGTGAGAGAAATGAGAAGAGCCCCATCTAGAGGTAGAAAGATGTAAGAATGGATCTATTCTGGTTTCCCCCCCAGAAATATAAACCACTGATCAGGTAAAGGTGGAAATCCCGCACACCAAAGTAACCTTTTTAAGAAGCCAATCAACAATATTTAGAAATCAGTTCACATTAAATATTTCTTCCCATGCTTTATAGGAAAATTGGAACAAAGAATATTGAGTCACATAAGGTCTGACCTTACTAAGTTGCTACTCTCCTTTAGCTGTAAAGCCCTGAATATGACTTCATAAAATCAGACTTAGCAAACTCACTAAGAAGTCCCAACTCTTTCATTTCATAGTGAATGGGAAATGAACTCGAGAAAAATCGACTGCTCCCAACACAGTGCTTTCAGGAGAAACGTCCTTGAGAAAGGAAGAGGCCCTTGCCCAAGGCACTAGCACTGCAGTAATGGGTGACTGATGTCTAGGACAGGGCAGCTCACATCTATGTGAACTTCATAACAAGTACAAGTACATGACAGCAGTAATCAACAACGCTGCCGATTAATTAATTGTGAGTTATCAACAGGAATTGCTACCTGCTATTGCTTCAGAGGTTTTCTTTTGCAATTTAACAGAGTGGAGGAAATGATGGGATGTGGATCTTTTAAACATTGTGTTTGCGTCCATGTGAAATATCACTGCAGAGGATATTTTTATGTTCCTGTTTTTATTTGAGACCCATTGTTTCAGGAAACACACAGGTTTGGTTTGGCAGTAGACCATCATATTCCATTTGTTTATTTATAAAAGACCAATCTACATTGTGTTCCATGGTTCAGTTAAAACCAGTAAATAGCACAGTTCACAGACAGGAATGAAAAGACATAATTCCTATCCCAGCTGTGTGTTGTTTGTGATTGATTGAAATGCTGCATTTCTCAAAGGTGAAATGGAGAAAGTTTTTACTGTATTCCTCTTTCAGAGAGTAAATGTTGTGAAGAACAAATGAAATAAGAGGATATGAAAGCATTTATTTTAAAGAGAATTTTATTGAGGTTTAATATGCACACAATGAAATCCACAGCTCTTAAACGTGTAGTTCAATGAATCTTGGCAAATATATACACCTGAGTAACCCATGCCTCTCAAAACCCACTGTCTTCCCACCACTCAGAAAGTGACCTGAAGCATCTTACCAGTCAATACCCCCAGAATACCTTCAGATGCAACACATCTCTGATTGTTTTTTCTTTTTTCACCATAGATGATTTTTTACAACTTCAAACGAGCAGGATTAGCATTCTTGTGTATCTGGCTTCTTTCACTCAGCAGGTCTTCAGGATTTGCCCACACTGTTACCTGTGTCAGTAGTTGGTAACTTTGTATTGCTACAAATATTCCATTATTTTTCCATCTTCAATTGTAAAAGTGCACTTTGATGAGTTTTGACGAATGTGTCCCCCTGTTATCACAACTATAAAGAAGATAGTGCATTTCCATTACCTCTGAAAGTTCCTTCCTGCCATCAGTCCCTTCTCCCACCCATGACTCCAGCCATTGCTGACCCGCTTTTATCATCACACCTTCGTCTTTTCTAGAATTTCATATGAACAGAATCATACACTGTATAGTCTTTTGTCTGCCTTGACTTAGTATAATAGTTCTGAATTTATCCTTGTTGTGTGCATCAGTAGTATTCCACTGAATGACAGGTATTCCAATAAATGAAACACACACACACACACACACACGCTCGCGCGCACACACATTGTAGTGTGTTTATCCATTAATTAATTGTGGGCACTTGAACTGTTTCTGGTGTAGGGCTATTATGAATAAACCTGCTAAGAAAACTTATGTGTAAGTCATTGTGCTGATCTATGTATGTCTTTATTCCTCTTGGATAGGTAAGTAAGAGTGAGATTGCTGGGTCATAAAGTAACTTTATAAGGAGATGCAACTCTGTTTTCCAAAATGGCTACATCAGTTTTTGCATTCCCACTGGCGATGTATGAAAGTACTAGTTACACCACATCATTGTCAGTACTTGGTATTGCCAGTCTTTATTTGCCCATTCCAGTGGTTTTGTAATATTATCTCACTTTAATTTGCTTTAATTGGCTTTAATTTGCATTTTTAATGACTAAATAATGGTGAGCATCTTCTCATGTATTTATTAGGTATGTTTTCTTTGGTGAAGTATTTGTTTAAATCTTTTGTACTTAAAAAATCAGGTCATTTTTCTTATTTGGTTGTAAAAGTTCTTTTTATATTCTGGATACAAGTTCTTTACAGATACGTGTTTTGCAAACTTTTTCTAGTCTATGACTTTACTTTTTAATTTCCTTGATACTGTCTTCTAAAGAACAAAAGTGTTTAATTTTAATGAAGCTTAACTCATCAGAACTTTTTAAGAACTCTCTTTGCCTAACTGAGGTGATAGAATTTTTCTCCTAAGATTTCTTCTAGAGTTTTCCAACTTTCACTCTACATTTAAGTATATAATCTTTTATATTTTTATAAGTTACTTATAAAGTGAGTTGTTTTTAACAGATGTGGTGCCACAAGGATCAGAGTTCATGGCTTCCCACATGATCAACTGTTCCAACACTATTTTCTAAAAATGAGTCATTTTCCCCATCTTTGACAAAAACCAATCGCCTGTGTATGAGTGAATTTATTTCTGGATTCTTGTCTATTTTTATTCAAATATCACACTCTCTTGCTTACTATAGTTTTTGATGTGTCTTGAAATTAGGTATATTACACCCATCCAAATTTTCTAGTTTTTCAAAATTGTCTTGGCTATTCTAAGAGCATTGAGTTTTCACACAAACTTGAGAATCAGCTTGATACCCTATTGAATCAAATAATATGAGGATAACTACATCTTAACAATGTTGAGACTTCTGATTCTTATGCGTACAGTTTTTAGGGTAGAGTTGTCTCACAAATTTGGGTAAATGTATTCCTGATGTTGTTTAAGACTATTTTAAATAGTCATCTTTATTCAAATTTCCAATTATTCCTTGCTGGACTATACAATTACCACTGATTGTGTGTGTGTGTGTGTGTGTGTGTGTGTGTGTGTGTGTGTGTATTGTCCTTGTATTGTGTACTCTTGGCAAACTATAATTATTTCTATTCTTCTTTGTATATTCTTTAAGATTTTCTAAATACAAAAGTATGTGACTGTAAATACTTTACTTCCTCCTTTCCTATTGATTGCTTCCTTTTCCTTTTCCTACCTTACCACTTTTCTAAAGACTTCTAGTATAATGTTGAGCAGAATGGAGAGAGCAGATAATCGAGCCTCTCTCCAGTCTTAAGAAATCACACGGCTGTTCACTGATGAGCATGATGTCAGCCACTTGCTCCTTAGGGATTACACGTATCAGTTTAATGAATTTCCATTCTGTTCCAAGTTTGCTGAGCGGTTCTATTGTGAATGAGCTTTGAATTTTCTCTACTCCTTGGTTTCCTTTGAGATGATCATGATTTGTCTTTTTATACGGATGACATTACTTGATTTTCAAAGTTTAAATTAATATTGCATCCCTGGTATAAATCCTACTTTGTCATAATATTTCTTTTTATATATTGGTGGGTTTAACTTATTAATACTTTATTGAGGATTTTTGCATGTATGTTCATTGGGAACATTAATAGCTTTACAGTAGTAACGTTGATATCAGAATAACGCTGGATTCATAAAATAAGTGAGGGAGCATGCCTTCTTTTCTACTTTATAAATGCATTTGTAGGATTGGTATTATTTCTTCTTTAAATATTTAATAGACTACAAAGAGATCTATTTGAATCTGAAGTTTGTGGAAAAGTTTTAAATTATAGATTTAAATTTTAAACAAATACATAACCTTTCAATTTATTTATCTTGAATATGCTTTGTTAGTTTGTGGTTTTTCGAGGTATTTTCATTTCATTTAAGTAGTCAAACGCATTGACATAAAATTGTTCATAACACTCCCTGGTTATTCTTTTAACGTCTGCAGAATCTGTAGCAATGATTGTATTTCTGAGATTGGTCATTTTTTTTATTAAGAGTATACAGAGATACAAATGAGAGGGAAACATTATCAAACCATCAATGACCGATGTGTATATACATAGTTATCCAGGGGTAATGCCAAAACATGGATGACTACCTTGGGTTTCACCTGTTGCAGTTTCCCCCAGAAAAACTCTTGCATAAAATGGTATCTCGTGGAGGAATAACCTCTGCTTCTGAGATGGTTCCCCCATATTCCCACTCTCCAGT
>PVKS010010606.1:0-59530 GCA_004027875.1 Aplodontia rufa | reverse complement strand
TAGCAGCACAATTTACTATTGCTAGGCTATGGAAACAACCCCGGTGTCCCTCACTGGAAGAATGGATCCAAAAACTGTGGTACATTTATACCATGGAATATTACACAGCAATTAGAAACAATGACATTGCAGCCTTCGAGGGTAAATGGATGGTTATGGAAGAGATCATGATGAGTAAAATCAGCTTAACCCAGAGATCAAAGGGTCGATTGTCTCCACTCATCTGTGGAGGTGGGGACTAGACCCTGGACAATGAGAAAGTTGGTCTAGAAACATGAGTTAAATTCAGATAAGATGTAATGCTTTACAATCTAATACTATTTTTAGAGTTATAATGGGAAGGGGAAGGGAGGGATAAGGGAGGGTAATTAGGGGGGGCACTCCTGGGGATAATTGCAATGTCCAGAATATATACACATCTTATACACATTTTATATTGTTTTGTTAAAATCTTGTAAGGTTGCTCAAAAATAAAAAAATTAAAAAAAAATAAAGTACTTAGGGAAAGGAATGATGTTTCTGAAGTAGTACAAAATGAGTTCCAATTTCTTCATGAATTATAGTGAAGAAAACGAATTCCAATTAAAAACAATTTTAAAATACTATAAATAAGGTAGAAATAAGAATGACACTATTTCCGGAGCTAATTTCTGGATTTGGTGATTAGAAGGTAATGTTTGGGGGCTGGAGCAGTGGCTCTGCAGTTGCGGTGCTTGCCTGGCACGCGTGAGTACCTGAGTTTGAACCCCAGTACCACGTACACAATGAAGTCTTGGAGCGACGAAAGCCACATGAAAAACTAAATAAAATTGATTCTCTCTCTCTGCCTCTCTCTCACTGTCCCTCTTTCTTAAAAAAGAAGGAAGAAGAACGAAGAAGAAGGAAGAGGAAGAAAGTAATGTTTGCAAGTAATCTTGGCAAGAACAAGTCCAGAGAAATGAGGTAAGGAAGACAGGTTGTAATGTGTTGAGTTAAATGAGTGGTGAAGAAATCATGACAGCTGGAATTCTTTCCATGTTTGGCTGTGAAGGGAGGGAATGAAGAGAGAATGAAAGTTAGAAAATACTATAGCTGATATTTTGCAATAAAAAAAGTAAAATATGTACATCATATTTGTTCCTTTTTTTCATTCACAATTATATTTCCTAACACACATGGGACTCCATCACACATTGACCTCTTAAGGCTATAACTGTGAATAAAACACACACAATACCATGCCTGGTTAAATATATTAGGTTCAATCTCAAAATCAAACAAAGAAATTCAAAGTAAAGTAAGATACTAAATAATGGATCTAAACCCAGGCTTGGGAGTAAAGTAGACAAACTCATATATTAGCTCCATAGAACAAAAATGCAAAATGTTAATATTTTTGAGATACAGTTGCAAGATACTTCATAAGATATTCGAACAAGCTATGCTGCATTCTTGTACAAAAACATAAATGTTTAATCCCATTGTCAACTATTTTGAAGAATAACAAGAGATAGGAAGGGAGAAGGGGAAATACTGGAACCAAGATAAAGCAAGATAAAACATTCTAAGCAGTTATAAATGTCACTGTGTATACTATAGCCATATATATATAAAATGTTCTTCATAGGTATAAGAATTATGTCACTGTATTTGGGTTTTTTAGGAACAACAGAGGACCCAGAAGAAAGGCAAGGGATCAGGGGATGGGAGGAGGGAGGTAGAGGGATGTGGAGGGGGGGGCGGATATTGAACAAATTGTACTGCTGAATTGTGTGCATCTAGGAATATGTAACAATACCAACATTATGTAAAAATAAATTTTAAAAAAGATACTAAATAAGATGATCAAGAAAGTCAACTGTCATGTCTCTTTCAAAAGATAGTGTGAGAACATGCATAAAGACTTAAAATTTTGTATTTAAATGAACAATCCTCAGTAAGTAATTCTAACTGAAAAGAAATCTCTGTGCACAAATAGTTCTGAATATCAGGTTCAAAATTTAAATATTATATAAAATGAAATAGTGGTAAATTAAGTCATACTCACTCAATAGGATAGTAAGCAGCCTCTTTAGAAAGGACATTAACAGCATGGGTAAATTCACAAAACAGACTACAATGCTCCCAAAAGTTATATAATTTTGGTCATGTGATTTAAATTCCTGACACTCATTTCTCCCTCACACACACATTTTTTTATTGGTGCATTACAGCTGCACATGATGGGATTTGTTGTTACATATTCGTACATGCACACAATATAATTTGGCCAGCATCCTTCCCCAGCACTTCCCCCCTCTCTCAGCTCCTCCCACTCCCTGGGTCACTTTTTCTTACTGATCTCTTTTTAATCTATTTAAAACTTTTCCAGTTTTTATTGATTGCATGGCAATTATTTAGTATCTTAAAGGTGTAAAATACACATTTTTTAAATTTCCTCTTTTCCTTCCCATCCTTCTTCCCTTCTTCCCATCTTTTCTCTCTATTCTGCTAGACTTCCTTTAGCTTGTCTATCAATTTGAATTTGAATGGTCCTTTGTGTAATCTTATCCTTCACTCTCCCTCTTTCCTTTATTATTCTCTAGCTTCCACATGAGAGAAACATTAGACTTTTGAGTTTCTGAGTTAGGCTAATTTCACTTAGCATGATATTCTTCATTTATATCCATATACCAGCAAATGCCCTCATTCATTCTTTTTAATAGCTGAGTAGAATTCCATTGTGTGTATGTGTATGTGTGTGTACACATGTGTCACAATTTCTTAATCCATTCGTCTAATGATAGGCATCTGGGTTGATCTCCTAAGTTAGCTACTATGAATTGCTGACACTCATTTCTTCATTTAAAAGTGGCATTTATAATTTTACCTAGTGTTGGAGGATTATTTCCACCTCTTCAACTGTCCCCTCCTTCTTCACCCTACCCTCAGCTTCTGCATTCTTTAGCAGTTACCTTCCTTCATCTATTGTAGAAACCACTGGACGTTTCAAAGACAAACTAGTGAATAAAGTTACTGGACTCAAAGTTTCTATCCCTAGAGGAAAAGAAATATAGGTAAAGTAGGCTTCCTTTGGTCAAACCCAACCATATCTTTCTCTTATTTTCCCTTCTATTCTAAGTAACAGCTTCTAACATCAGACTAAGGTTGGATCTGTAGGCCAGTCGTTCTTCTGTCCCTCCTGCAAGTAAACCTGAGTATGCTGGTTCAAGATTAGATTTTGGGGAGAGGGCAAATGGGAAGAAGCAAGAAGAAAAGAAACAGAGGTGTAGGTGGGCTGCATAAGTCTTAAGCCTAAGCCATATACACCAAAACAGTTGTCAAACTTAAAAAAATACTAAAAGAAACATATCAAAATATTAATAATTTGCCTTTGGATATGGGTAATCACATTTTTCCTATATCTTCTCAATTTTGTATGATAAATATATTATTTTAATAATAAGATAACAATAACATTTTTTGAAAAGACATATTCATGTCTAGATTAATATGGAAAAGTCAAATATGGAAAAGATAAAACTGATTTCTAGATTTATGCTGTTTAAGAAGCAATAAAGATGGAGCTTAAAACCTATAAGTGTCACAGATGTCAAAGACCTAAAAAATTGTTTGTAGCTCTAGAGTTAAGCACATAATTCATTAGCTGGAGTTCAGGAAAATGTGTACCAATTACATTACCTTCTCAACCCCTGGCAGACAATTCAGCAGGTCCACAGTGAATTTAGAGTCACCTGGGTCATTCTCACAACCATTTGAGGACATTTTCAAAGGACTTTTTACCATTGCATCTAATACAGCCTCATAAAGTTGTTTTGTTATCAGAGGAGTGGGAAGTTCTCTTAAATAATCCTTAAGAACACCTTTAAAAAAGCAAATCAGAAAAAGTTTGATTGGTCTTCAGAATGAAATCAAGAGCTCTGCAATTTTTTTAAAACGTAAGTATTAAGGGGGAGGGATAAGGGTGGGTAATTGGGGGGGCCCTTGAGGGGTAAATCTAATTTTCAGAATTTATAAATATATTATATTACTTCAATAGAAGCTTGTTTGATTGTTCAACAAATAAATTTCTGAATAAAATAAAAAATAAAAGACCAAAAAATGTAAGTATTATCATAGCCAACTTTTAATATTCTGAAAACAATAAAAGCAACAACATAAAAAGTACTCTATTAAACCCCAGCATTTTGTACTTTTTAAATTGTCTTGGTAATCTACTTAGTTTTGAAAACATACTAAAAATGCACACAAATTTCCAATTACCATACATATTAGGTTTACTAATCATATCATAAGCTACTCTTAATACACTTGTCCTACTGATTCTGCCCCTCTATAAAAATCTCCTCTAAATGAATGTAAAACAGAAGAAAGTCATATTAATTAATGTTAGTTATAATTATTCCAATTATATAAATTTTGAGTTTCCAGAGTTTTATTAGTAGTGAAAGAGTACCAATGGTCCAAAGCCCTTGCAAATAAATGAGGTATAGAAATGCATTTCCTTTCTAATACTGGAGATGTGCTTTAAACAAATATACTAGATGGCTGATAATCTCTAATGCTAAACTATTGTATGAAAGAAAAAAAATCATTCTTGAAGCCAAAGGACAACAATAGAAAACACTGGATATGTATAAGAATAAAATAAGGGAAGTCAATTTCTTTCTTTTTTAGAGAGAAGGACAGTGAGAAACAGAGAGACAGAAAGAATCAATTTTTATTGAGTTTTTCACGTGGCTTTTGTTGCTCTGACACTTAGTTGTGCACGTGAGTGCTGGGGTTTGAACCTGTGTACTTGCACATGCCAGGCAAGCACGGTTAACTGCTGAGCCACCACTCCAGTCCCCAGGGGAAATCAATTTCAAACACACCTCAGGTGGTTTTGAAATATGAGATATCACCTATAGCAGGGAAAATAGTAAAGAGTTGTATTTGTTACATCTAAGCAAAGTAGACAAGAAACTAGCAACCGGCTGAAATGTCATCACAAGAGAAAACAGGAGCAATTTCTGACTTCCAAAACCTACAATACAATACTGAATCAGAACATGCTCTTAACTTAGCTGAAAACTTAGTTGAAAAGTTCAGCTTAAACAGCATCATATAAGAAGCTTTCCATCTGCTCATTTAAAAAATTTAACAGTAACATGGTTCATTCATTTCTTATGCATCATTCTAATATTTGTGTATACAAATATAAATATTTCTCTCCCTTTATTACATAACAGCTGGCACATGTCCGATTCTGTTTCTTACTTTTTCATTTACTACCATAATCTGGAGATTTTCTCAGTATATAGGCAGTTTTCTTAATCATTTTTGTAGCCACACCATAGCACTCCAAGGCATGAATGTACCAGTTTTATCTGCTCACTCCCCTATGGACGTGAATTTTGATTCTCCCTAATCTTTTGTCCAAGATACGCTGCAATGAAAAACCCTACACATCACCACTTTTCATGAATGCATGTATGTTTATAGCATAAATTGCCCAAAGCAGGGGGTGCTAAGTAAAAAAATGCCTTTGTAATTCTGAGGGAAAGTTTTAATGTTTCCTTTCTAAGTTTGGGACTTTCAGTATCCAGGTGAATACTAGTGATATGACTTGAAATAGGAAATAAAGGAGGAAAATCATGTTTTAGCAGGTAGAGAGAAGAGTTTCATTTTGAACACAATGAGCTTATGTTATTTATGGGACATTCAAGGTTGCTGGATATAAAAATCTGAGGCTCAGGAAAGAGATGATTAGAGATAGATCTGAGAATTATCACTTTAAAGTGATAATGACTGAGATTGCCAAAAAGAAATAAAGTATGTTAAGAGACAGCCCAGAAAATAACCCTGAAGAACATCAAGTTTTTGGGAAGAGAATTTTTCAAAGGTGACTACAGAAGAATGGGAAAGAAGTATGTGCGGTAAGAGGGAGCAGGGAGTGGGAGTGGGAGGATGGCAAATATGTGGCCAAAGAAGTCAAGAAAAAAGCATTTCAAGAGAGTTTATGGTATCAAATGATATCCAACAACAATTAGGTGAGATAAAGAATGGCATTGAATACTGTGAGAAACAGTATTTTATAGCTGTACTAAATTATAATTTCTGGGGAACAGGTATCATGCCCCTATATTTTTAACAAATTCCTCTTGTGATTCTGGCAGCTGATTTTTCTAACTAGCTACAAGAAAAACAATGATCTAGAGATAATTTTGAGATAAGGAGTAAAAAAAGGAAGTCAATAACCACAGGAAGAAAGGACACTGGAATCAGGCAATTGGTTAGGAAATAAAGAAGCATTAAAGAAACAGAAGCAGTGGCTCAGTGGTTGGAGAGCTTGCCTGGCACGTGTGAGGACCTGGGTTCAAACCGCAGCACCACATACACTAAGTGTCAGAGAAGCAAATGACAGATTAAAAACAAAAGTTGATTCTCGCTTTCTCCCTCTCTTTCTCTCTAAAAAGAAAGAAATAAAGAGAACAAAACAAGAAATATAGATCACCAATTCAAGAAGTCTGGCTTTGAGAGAAGGCGATAATCATAGAGGTGAGGAAAGGACAGGATACAAGCAAGAGCAAAGTAAGGATTTGAACATTTCAACACTAACTGTAAAGAAGATAGCAAAAAGGGTTTCAAGTCTCAGAAAAAGGGGAGTGAAATAAATTGAGCAAAGTGCCCAGAGAGGAAAGGAGAGACTACTGAGAATACATGCTGAAATCAAAATTAGTCCAAGATATGAGAGAGATCATCTCTGCATTACTACAGAAAGGAAACTGGAAAGCAGAAGGCAAGAATGCTCACTGATCGACTGGTTCACAAGAAGTAGAGGAAGTACCCAGCTGATGGCTTCTATTTTCCCTGTGAAGTTAGGAGGCAAGATTATCAAGCAAGTGGCATGGGTGAATGAGGCTTGAGCAGAGTGAAAAGACACTGAACAGAGAGGAGAATAAAAGAAGGAGCTGATAAGAAAACAATTATTAGCAAGTACTACTAAGAATCTAATTTATTTTGAAATCTATGGATTTATACAAGCACTAAAATATACTCATGTATACATTTTTTTTTCTCATAGCAATCAGGAACCCAGATACAGGCTAGAAAAGCAGACCAGTGCTTCTAGTTAAATTGGAACAATAGGAACTAGATTTGCCTTCCTGTGTGCAATAAATATATGAAATAAGAACAACAACAACCAAAATAAAATAAAATGATGTCCAAAGACAGTGGTCATGAGGTAAAGAAGAAAAGTGATCCCTGAGCACTGAGAACCAAATGAGGTAAGCCCAAAACTTCCCCAATTTACTGCCTATATGGACTTTCCAGATTGCAGTAAGGACACAGAAACCTAGGCAGAGCTCAGCTAAGCAGAGATGGAGCTAGAAATCCGAGGAGGCCAAGCAGCTGGAGTCTCAGGACAGGGAACTAGAGGATGGGGGCTGCCCAAAAAAACTCTGGAAATTTGCACGAATCCCTGTGAATCTTCATCTGGGTACTGATTGGCACAAAGATGTGAAGTAACTATCCAAGACTGGGAAGAGAACCATCTAAAAGGATTAGTGAGCTCAATCCAGGGTACTTACACAGGGCAGGCGATAATTCCTGCTCTGAGGTGCCAAACTGGAAAACTTCATAGTTCACTGGACTTGGATATACTACTGTTTGGGATTGAATTGTTTCCCCCCCAAAAGATATTAAAATCTGAACCCCTACTATCTCAGAATGTGACCTTATTAAGAATAGAGTATTTATATAAGTAATCAAGTGAAATGAGCTCAGTATGGTAAGCCCTAATCCAAAATGATAGGGCCTTGTAAAGAGGGAGACAGACACACAAAGAGGGAAGATGAAATGAAGAAATACAGGAAAATACCATGTGAAGACTGAGTGTTGGACTCATACACCTACAACACAAAGAATGCCAAAAATTAGCAGCAAGCCACCAGAAACTAAAAAGAAATAAAGAAGAATTCCCTTACAGGTATTAGAGAAGCAGGGTTCTGCTGAACCTTTGATTTTGGATTTCTCTTATCCAGAACTGAGAGAAAATAAATTTCTGCTGTTTTATTTTATCATTATCATTATCATCATCATCATCATAACCACTCTTATCACCACTGTTTTGCAGTACTAGAAACTGAACTCAGGGGTGCTCTACCACTGAGCTACAACCTCAGTCCTTTTTATTATTGATTTTTCTTTTTCTTTTTTTTTAATTTGGGGAAAGGGTCTTGATAAGTTTCCAAGGTAGGTCTCAAATTTGCGATCCTCTTGCCTCAGCCTCCCGAATAGCAGGGATTATAGGTGTGTGCCACCATGCCTGGCAAATTTCTATTGTTTTAGACACCTAGTTTGTAGCACTTTGTTATAGTAGCCCAAAATAAACTAACAAAAATACATAGAAATTTTTAACTTGGTAATGAATCAAAGAAATAGACAAAGAGTAAATTTATTTATTTAGAAGCTGTTCTCGGTCTACCTAGGAAAGCTTAAAAAGTAAAACTAAAAACTCTTTGTGAGTAAATTAACTGCATGCCAGAACACAGCTCAAGAGTATTTACAGGACTACAAAAATATCCAGCACATAAGAAAGTAAAATTCACATCTGACCTCCAATAAAACATTGCCAGGCTTATAAGAGGCAAATACGATCTATACCAAAGAGAAAAATCAACTTAAACCAACCCACAAATGATATACCTAATAGAATCAGAAGACAAGAATATTTTTTTAAAAAGTTATTACAACAATATTTCATGCATTTAAAGCTAGAATAAAGACAATATGTTAAGTGGAGACTTGGAAAGTTGCACACACATACACACACACACACACCAATTAGACTTCTAGCTGTGAAAACTAGTATATCTGATGTTTAAAATATAATGAATGAAGTTAACACAAAAGACCAGTGACTTGAAAATATAGCAACAGAAACAATCCAAATTAAAACAGAAAGGGGGAAAAACTGGAAAAAATAAATGAATTATCAGTGAGCTGTGGAAGAATTTCAAGTGGCCTTATATACATGTAACTGAAATCTTTATAAAGAAAAAGGAGTGGTAGGTAGGGAGGAAAGAAAAATAATTTGCATTATGAAACAGATAAAACAAAATTATAGTTGGAAATTTCAACACCATTATCAGCAACAGAAAGAAAACAAAGATATAGAAGACTAAGACAAGATTATTAGTCAACTTAACTTTATTGATAATTATAACACTCTTCATCTCAAACCACTAGAATACACATTTTTTTTTTGTACCAGTGATTGAACCCAGGGTCTCTTAACTACTGAACAACATCCCCAGATTTTTATTTTATTTATTTATTTATTTATTTATTTTTTGAGACAAGATCTTACGAAGTTGCTCAAGGCCTTGCCAAGTTGCTGATGCTGGCTTTGAACTTGGGATCCTCCTGCCTCAGCCTCCCCAGATTTGGATTATAAGTGTGTACTACCATACCTGGTCTAGAATACACATTCCTTAGATGAACTGAAAAGGTCCATTTAGCAAAACAAAAAACAAATAAACAAACAAACAAACAAAAACCATGCTGAATGCTGGACTTTAAAATAAACCTCTAGGGCTGGAGTGGTGGCTCAGCGGTTTCGGTGCTTGCCTGGCAAGCACAAGGACCCGGGTTCAAACCCCAGCACCACGTACACAACTGAGTGTTGGAGCAACTAAGGCCATGTGAAAAACTAAATAAAGTTGTTTCTCTCTTTCTCTGTCTCTCTCACTGCCCCTCTCTCTTTAAAATAAATAAATAAATAAATAAAATAAAATAAAATAAACCTCTAAAAATACAAAAGCATGTAATTCTATGAATTATATTCTGTGATTATAATGGATTTAAATGAGAAATCAATAGTAGGTAAATATCTGGAAAATCCCCCAAGTATTTGGAAACAAACTAACATAACTCTAAATGACCCCTGGGTCAAAGAAGGAGAGAAAAAATAGCATTTGTACTGAATGCAAATGAAAACAAAACTTACCAAAATTTGCGGGATGCAGGTAAAGCGTCATTTAGGGAGAAATCTGTAGTTAGAGTTATATTAGAAAAGAAAGGTATCAAATCAATGGCCTTAACTATCTTTAGAAACTAGAAAAAGAGGAGCATGTTATACCCAAAGCAGAAGGAAGGAAAATACAAAGATCAGAGTAGACAATAATGAAACACAGTCTAGGAAAACAGAGAAGGGTCAACGGACCAAAATTTGGTTCTCTGAAAACATAGACAAAATTGACAAACCTTTCAGTAGATGAATCAAGAAAAAAAAGAGAAGACTCAGATAACTAAAATCAAGAATAAAAGAAAGGATATCGCCACTAACCTTACAGAAATGAAAAGGTTTATAAGAGCATACATTGAAAAACTGTATCTAATAAATTAGCTCAGATGAAAGTTAGAATGTGCAGAATGATAGAAACTATTGACAGTTCAAGAAGAAATAGAAAATTTGATTAGACTTCTATTAACAGATTGAATTAGGTCTGCTGTGGTGGCTCAGCGGTTACAGCACTTGCCTGGCATGCATGAGTACACAGGTTCAAACCCCAGCAACATATACACAACAATGTCTTGGAGCAATGAAGGTCACATGAAAAACTAAATAAAAATAATTTATCTCTCTCTCTCTCTCTCTCACTGTCCTTCTTTTAAAAAAAAACAAGAGAGAGAGAGAGAGATTGAATTAGTCATTTTAAAATTTCCCACAAAGAAAATCCAGGTCCAGAGGGCTTATTGGAAATACTACCAAATTCTTAAAAGAATTAAGACCAATTCTTCACAAACTGCTTCCAAAAATAGTAAAGAGAACACTTCCCAATTGGTTTTATAAAGCCAGTGTTAGCATGATACCAAACTAGATAAAAACATCAAAAGAAAACTATAAACCAGTACTTCTTAGGAATAGAGAAAGAAAATTCCTCAACAAAATATTAGCACATGAAATCCAGATACACACACACACACACACACACACACACACCCTTTCTTTCTATCTATCTAAGAATCCAGAAATAAGCCTTCACATTTCAGGGCAAACAACTCTTGAAAAAGCCAAAAAACAATTCAATGAGGAAAGAATAGTTTTTCAGCAGTGGTACTGGGACAAGTGAATGTCTACTTATAGTAGAATAGTAAAGTTGGAACCTCTTCCTTATACAATATATAAAAAATAACTCCAAACATATAACAGATCTAAATATAAGAACTAGAACTATGAAACTCTCAGAAGAAAATGTTATAAATCTTCAATATCTTGGGTTAAGCAAAGTCTTTGATATGAAACCAAAATTGCAAATGAAGAATATACTGGAATCAAAAATCAAACAATATCATCAAGAGAATAAGTGGGGGAAAAAAACTGGCACATCATACATCAGAATAATGACTTGCACCAGACTACCTAAAGAACTACAAATAACGTTATTTTAAAAATGGGCAAAGGGTCTGAATAGATATTTCTCTGAAGAAAATATACAAGTGGCCAGTAAGAACATGGCATGTCAGTATTTAGGAATAAATCTAATAAAAAATGTAAGAACTATTACACATTGTAAATCAAAAGGTATTGTTGACAGAAATTAAATACAACCTAAATAGATGAAGACATTTATCGCATTCTAAGATCACATTCAATGTTGTTAACATGTTAATTTTTCTCATATTTATGCATAAATTTAATGTGATAATCAAGATGGTGTAATTTTAGGCATAAAGGAGATGTTTACCCAAAAGAATTGAAAGCATATAAAAGGGCTGGGGGTGTAGCTCAGTGGTAGAGCACCTACCTGGTGAGGCCCTGAGTATTGTGTGTGTGTGTGTGTGTGTGACAGAGAGAGAGAGAGAGAGAAAGGAAGTAAAGAAATAAAATAAAGAAATGAAAGCATATGCCTGCTCAACAACTTGTACATGAATGTTCACAGCAGCTTTATCTATAATAGCTCCAAACTGGAAACAACGCAAAAGTCTGTCAATAGATGAATGGATACACCAGTGACGGTAGGTATATATCCATACAGTAGAATACTATTTGGTAATAAAAAGGAAATAGACTATGGAGACTTGCAAAAATATGGACAAATCTCAAAATAATTTGGCTAGTAAAAGAGGCCAGATTCCCTCACCTCTACAATAAAACAAAACAACAACAAAAAAGTTCATACTGTGCAATTCCATTATATAAATTCTAGAAAATGAAACTAGAGCAACAGCAAGAGGATCAGTGATTACCAGAGGCTAGGGGATACCAAGGGGAAAGGCACAGGCAGGAGAGATTACAAAGAAACATGAGGGATCTTTTGGAGATGATGCCTATATTCATTTTATTTACTGTGGTTATGGTTCTATGGCATATGTATATAAGGGGAAAAATCCAATATATATTTTAAATATACGCTTTTATCATATGGAAATTATACTTCAATAAAGTTAAGTAAAACTAAAAATGACATTGCAGAGTGGAGGTTTTGTCAGATGGGTGTAGCAAAGGAAGAACAAGGCAACCACAATCAGGACATTTGTATGAAAGTGGCTAAAATGATGAACCAAGAAATCTAATATGACTAGAATGGGAAATTACACAAGAAAGGAACTGACTGAGTTAAAATAAAGGATAACTAATGAAGTGAAAAACAGGTAGGAAGAATGAGTAAGAAAACTTGAGGGATAGGAAACTGTAGCTCTAGAATGAAATTAATTCAAAGTTTCATAAGCAATTTTTAGAAGACAAGAACCATGCTCTTAGAGTAGGTCATAAAGGAGAGCTGATACAAAGGTCACTTGGGATGACAAAGAATCTAGGGTTCTGAACCATCATTTGTATGTTAAAGTCACCTAGGATGAAGGCAGGACTTGGGTTGAAAATGTAACCATTTGGTGAGATGGAGAAATCCCCAGGGAATTAATAGAACTTTGTATCTTAAATTTTGTATCTGCTTAAAAAAAGACCAAAAAAACAAAAACAAAAACAAAAACAAAAACAAAAAAACCCTGGTCTATCTGGCACATTTCATTCTCTGCTCAGACAAACCATCCTCTAAAACCACATTAAACAGTGAACAACTGTATCACTTACTTCATTAATTTCTTATTTTCTAGACTTTCTTAACTATTAATTATATTTCAAATTTTATTCAGAAATGTGAGTTCATATGGAATAAACACATGAGGCAACATTATTACTGGCCAATACCCCAAATCAACAACACCCTTCATTCTGAGCCACAATGACCTTCTGTGTAATTTATAGTAATTCTAATGATATTTCTCAAACAAATCTCAAATCATTTCATTGGCTCTAAATTTTTTAAAATAACCTTACTGCCAAGAAATATCCAATTCATGAAATTAGAAACTCAATTTTAGAAAAGAATGCTATAATCCCAATATTCATGAATTTGTTATTGTTTAGATCTTCAGCATATGCTGCAAATATCCAAAACTAAAATATAATTAATTAAAACCATTCCATTTAATATTTTAATTCATACATGTTTAACATGATTTTTATTTCTAAAACAAGGATTCACCAAGACAAAATATCACATTCTTTCTCCCCCCTCCCTCTACTCCCAGGTGCTGGGGATCGAACCCATGACCCTGCACATGCTAGGCGAGTACTCTACCACTGAGCATAGCCCCCAAATCCTTTTATTTATAGGGTTCACTTTCCTGAAAATTGGCATTAATAAAATTCTCCTCTAATGAATTCATAAAGTGGATCCTTTGCTCATTTTTACATGTTAATAAAAGAAGAACATTCCATAGTTTTGAGAAATTATCTCATTTTTGTAGAAATAAACCTTTTCCTTCATAAAAAATACAATAACCATTATTTCTGATTGGTTAAAATTTCTAAGAAAATTATAAGAAAAGGGTACCTTGGTTTATTTTCTCTTTTCAGAGGTACTAAGTATATTCCCAATGCTATATATTGGATTATATTCACCTCCTGAATAGAAAACTCAAATTCTACCACATCCTTTCTTCAGTGGCAAATGGGCACTTTCAACTTCACTTAATATATCCATTTAGATCTCTTACTACTACTTCAAATATAATATATCCAAAACCAAATTCATAACCTTTCTCAATATCTTTCCACCAAAAGCAGTAGATCTTCTCATAGCTCTTTTTTCTACTATAATGGTTACTAAATCAACCAGGTTTCAAAATCTTGTATGTTTTAGGCCCTCTCTTGTTATACACATCCTTTCAATGCTATGCTTTTCTATTTGTACTGCTACAAGCTCTCATCACCTCATTGCTGGAACTATTGGCAAGGCTTCCTGATCTTCTTCTCTGGTCTCTTCAAATTTCAATCCGTTACATACAGACTTGCCAGATTAATATTCCTAAAAGCAGTCTTTAATGACTTTTCTTCCCTACTCCAAAATCTTAGTAAATCCCCCTTTGCCTAGTTAATAAAATCTAAATTCTTTAACCAGATAGTTAAGGGCTTTACATCACATAAAGCTCCAATTGAAATGAACTCCTGTGGCATTTTATTTCTTGCTCTACGAAGGTAAGAGGTTTGCTAGTAGCAACAGCTTATTTAATGTAGGTCTTTCTTTCCCCCATCATTTGTTAGCTATTTAAGGGCAGGAACCATATCTCAATACGCACCCCCACCTCCAAACAATAGCACAGTAAGTAGTATTTATGAAGGAAGGAAACTAAGACTTCAAAAAAACTCAAATTAAATTTAGGTTACAATAGTGTTTCAATTCTCATTCCTGCAGATACAGTCTTTCCAGAATGAGTACATATAATAAAATCTATGTATTACCTGTTATTACATTTATATCTGGGTACTGGTTTTCACACAGACCAACAGCTTTGCTATCCCTCTCAAAAGCCTCTCGAAGTTCTTTCTTGACTGCTGCTGAACCACATAATCGATACAGGCCTACTACCTAAAAATAAAATTATGGCCACATTATGTTGAATTTGATAATTAAACAATATAATAGTACAATATAAATCACATGATTTTGGCAATCACATATGTTCTGACAGCATTTAATTATAATACCTCAAAGACAATTTTTGAAGCCTCACCATAGACTATGTTGTTTAATTTAATAAACCAAACTATTATTTCATTTCAAACAATATACAATGATTTCTATAGTCCTAGCAATCTTAAAAAGGTATATAATCCCTTCTCTTTATATGTCCAACCAATATCTCCATACCCTGAGAATGTGCCATTTCATATCTTTTGCCCTAGACTGATATAAACCAACATCATGGTTAAACAATGGTTTTATAATTATAAAGTCCCACTCTGTCACTATTTACTGGTGAATTGGGCAAGTTATTTAGTCTCTTTAAAACTTGGTTTCCTTATTCATAAAATAATTATACAGTTGGAACAAGGTACCAGGATACTATTTATATAAACCTTTTTAGGAAAAAAAACAAGATTCTCAGGAATAAAAGCAAATCTAGGGTTTTCTTAATCTGTCAAATTAGATGATGATAAATAGGAGAAATTTAATATACTGAAAATAAAATATAACCTCTAGTTTAAAATGTATATAAGTTGCATAGACATTACTCACTCTAATAACCTACAATTAAAAGATTGTTTTTTCAAAACACTTAGTTCATACAAGTTCTGAAACATTAAGTCTTAAGAAGTTCCCTATAAATATAATGAGAGGAAACCAGCATGGTCTATATAAGGATAAAACATGCCTAACTGATCTCCTTATAAAAGTTCTTTGAAAGAATAAACTTCAAGAATATTAAGGAAAATAAGTGGTTGTCACCTATACTTCCACATCAAAGACTATTTGAAAGTTCAGTCATTCTAAATTGAAAGAAGAGTTACAGAGAAAGAAATTATTTCAAGAGAAATAACACAAAATCTCAAGAATTTGAACTAGAAATCACTATACCATGTTACAAATGATCTGCAAGGAGGTCTACCCAAATGAAATTTCTGCTTTTACTTGTGACTCAACCTCTTGTAAATCCTTAAAGAACTGACAGCACTAATAAAAGCAAAAGAACAAAGAAAACACTGATAGAATATACCAAAAATGGGTCTTAATATGGGAAAATGTCAGTAAAGGACACAGAGAAATGCTGTCCAAAACATCTGAAATGATAAGCTTTAAGTATTAATTGAAAGACAGTAAGAAAAGAAAAAGCCTAAAATTATTTCTAAGAGCAATGCAAAGTGCTGTTACATTCAAAAGGCTCAATATCATAAGGGAAACTAAGGAACATGTACTACGAAGATAATTAAAATTTCCTTCTCTTAACCATATTCCAGATGCATTTATACTAAGAACAGCATTTGTTAGGCTGGTTGCATTATCTCAAGAGACTAGGTAAAAATTTTGATGGACTACAAAGTAAGACTAAAATTTTAAATAGGCTCAAAGAAAATCCTTCCACAATAGAAGATACTAACTTGATTACAGTCCTTGTGGTATAGGCACATTTAAGTGTCATAAAATCCTGTAATAAGATTGTTCCCTTGAACTTGAGAAGGAAAGAAACCTAGAACAAACTAAAGGAAGTATTACTAGAATAGTAGACAATAAACAAAATAGTCTATCCCCTAAAAAACCTGAAATTATAAACAGTTTTAGATGGATGAATAAAGAAATGAAGATCTACTGTAGGTGTTTCAAAGAAAGAACATTTTAAGATATATCCCTAAATTCAGATGCTGACTTCTTGAATCAAGCTCATGAAGTACATGCTGGATTTCTCTATCAGAGCCGGAATCTACACTGGATGGAAAATGAGTACCAGTAACATTTTCCATTAGAATCAGAAGATAGGTGGTAGCTGCAATCAAAGCATTTGGATGATGTAAAAATCCATGCCACACTATTTTTATATAAATATAAAAACAGTAAAAAAAAAAACCCACAATAACAACTAAAAGGTAAATAAAATTTAAGAAGTAGAGTAGCCTATAAAATGTGTGTGTGTGTGTTTGTGTGTGTGTGTATGCACCACATAGGTGGAGAAGCAGCAAGCGAACAAACAAAAAAGATTTTTAAAAAGTATAGTTTAAAATACCCAACTGTAAAACTTTTTAAGTTTGCATGAAATCCTCTTTAAAATAAACATTTCTAATCTTTAAATACAGTAATAAAAATACATTGTTAAAAATGTTTTCTTAGCACTCAAAAAAGTGATTAATAGTTTTTATACACCTCTCTCTCTCTCTCTCTCTCTATATATATATATATATATATATTTCAGAAAATGAACTGTATAGTACCACTTGAGTTACTTATAATAATATTCAATGGTAAAAGTTTCTGCTTAATAATTAGCTTTAAAGTCTGCCTAATCTTTGAATTTCTACACACTACATGGAAAAAGAAAAAATGGAGGAAAAAAACAATAACAGAGAAACTTAAGAAAGAAAAGTAATTAAGACAAAAAAAAAAAATCGGACTGGAAAGAAAAGTCCTCACTCCCACACAGAAAACACAAACTGAGACAGAATCATGTATGAAGTTTAGATAACCTACCTCTTTAGCTTCAGCAAATGACTGTATGCACTTCTATAAATATAAGCAAGTAAGACCCAAAACAATTAAGTGACTTGCTCAACATCACACATGTAAGTAATAATGGAGGAGAAATGAGAATCCAGGTCCTCTGGATCTTAAGACCACACTCCACCAACTTATACTGTTTCTATAGCTTCCACATTAAGGTGAGATATTTTAAATGAAAAAAATCATCTTTCAGATTCTGTGATATTTACCCTCATGGTTTTTTATCTTTTTAGTCAATGTAAGTTTGGATATCAATAAAACAAATACTTCAGAACATAATATTTCTTATTATATCACAAGAATTCCATGTGTCACAAGAATGAGTATAAATACTTTTCATATCTCAATATCCTCAGTGGCTTGCTGCTTCTCTTTATCATAGTCCACCCATATTAATGAATGTAAAGAAAAATCTATTAACTGGCTAATATCTACAAATATTGTTACAAATAATGCTGGTCTTTTTTTTTTCTTAATGGTTGTCTTTCTTTTCTTATTTAATGAGAGACGCTCTTATAAGCAGGACCCCTGTTCATCCTACATGTTATTATGATTTCCTAAGAGTGGGACTGAGAGCATATGGAAAAGGAGGAAGGATTTAATTTTAGGAGTAAAGCAAGTTTACTGGATTCATTATTAGTACTTCCTGTTACAGAATGTCAAACCATGCAGAAACATTTCTTAAATGAATTAGTCTTGCCTATGTTATCAGCTCTGGCTTTTCCTAGGAATGCTCTTGTAAAGCAATCTTGATGTCTAGTTATAAAACACAAGCAGTTCTGTAGCACAACAGAAATTGTGATCTATATACTCTCAAATCACTGACAATATAATTTAAGGTATGCAGTATATTACAAAGAGTGATATAATAAAAATAAACAATAGGAATGGGAAAATGTCTACATTAATATTTTTTACCTTACCTTGAACTCTTCCTCCCAAGACTTACAATCAGATTTACAATCAATTCATTAATCAATAAAGGGCATAGTATAAAAATACAGTGAAATATACCTGGCAGCCTCTCTTTTCAATTTCCATAATACATTTCTGTATCAGGAGTGGCACCATCAATCCTACATTTTCTTTCTCAACAACTTTTTGAATGTCAACACCAAATATTACTGATTCTCGATTTTTGTCTAGTCCATGAAGAGAATTTTCCCACTGTTCCATAAGAGTCACTTTCACATAGATAAGACCTCTAGGTTCAAGTTTAACAGCCAACTGATGTGTCTTTGTCACTCTGAATAAGGTGGGGAGAACAACAGTTCCATGACAACACACTTTATTTTTTCTTGGAGTGGGTTCCCAACTAAATACTACTAGTTTTAAATGTTGTGCATTTTCAATTTCTATGTTGAAAGTGTGATCCATGTCTAAAAATGTTGTCCGACACGTGAGCAAAGCTGTTCTTGCTTTGTTTACTGAATCTACTTGAATAGCACAAAAGACATCTTTTGAATCTATCCGTGGTGGTTTTAAATCCTCAGCACCATAGAAATGCACACTCATGAGTCCAGATATGTACTGTGAACATTTGGGTTGATCAGAAAAGTTATAATGTCTAAAAGCATCTATGTCTATTTCACTTTTACTACAACTGTTTGGAATTATTTCTTTTCCTTTTCCAAATTTGCTTTCAGGACCATGTTTGCTAGATTTAGTTATAAGTTCAGGTGAGTCTCCATCACTGAGGTAACCACCTTTGCAGGAATATTTGGAACTTATCGAGGTTTTCTTCTGGTAGCTCTGCTGAGAAGATACCGTGGTGTCAAGATGGTACCGGCTTATGACATTCCTCTTAGCAGCTGTGGTAGTGTTCCCAGTATGTAAAATCACAGTATGATGAATTTCTTGACAGTTATATTTGGACAAGGAAGGAGTATTATCTGGGCTGTTTACATAATTTAGGGTTCCCTTAACGCCTAACTTTCTACTAAATTCCGGCAATCTTTTCATTTTCATGGAAAGCTTCCTCACAGTTCGTGGAGATTTTATTTTATCTGGCAAAGACCAGTTAATTGAACTGCTTTTTTTCACAGGGCTAGGGCTTGGAGAAGCCGGTTCCACAATTCCTATTTCAGTCTTATTGGTAGCAGCTAAGATTCCAGGACCTTAAAAAAAAAGAAAAGAAAGAAAGAAAAATATCATAAAGAGATATATTTTGATATTTTGATTTATTTCTATTTTATAAACCATTGACAAAACAAGGTCTGACATGGATAGGAATATGTTTCACTCCAATGGGGAGATTTAATTTGAAGTTCAAGTCAGTCTCCAACTCCATGTTCAAGCAGAATATCAAGATCTCCAGATGATTTTTAGTACAAAGAAGCATCTCCCCCTCAATCTGTTATTCTGAAGACTTGGAGGAAGGGTAATACAGATTCCTTTTTAACATTTCCCACTGCAATATATTCCAGTGAGTACATTATATATTAGACACTAGGAAAGCTTCTTATTTTAAAATGCAAGAAATGCTATGCCAATATAAGAATATTTCTTTTATATTTATAATCTTCTAAAGCTAAACATTACCACTTAGCAGAGCTAGTTTTTTAAAAAAAGCCAAGTAAGTTTATAATTTTGACAGCTAAGAGGCCCTCCTTATTCTAAAATTCTATTATGATATATCACCAAAGATTATGTAGGGTTAACTCTAGTCAAGCAAGTCTAACAGAATATTGAATATCATAAATGAAAGTGCACAATTTTAAAACTGCTAAGAAATCTTCCTTATTGTAGTATTTATATACAATAATTCCATACAACTTCAAATGGTAGTTACGGCCTTTACTGGCAATTTTAATTTTTTTTTATTAAACAGTACTACAGAGATATAAATAAGTTCTCTTGGAATTTTCAGTTTTCATTGAGTAAAGCAATGAAATGCTTTTGAATTTTTCTCCATACAAAAATGGCTTTATTATTCTCTATGTCAAAATTATTCAAGTTTATGGTAAAAGTTTGTAAAATTATTAAGTACAAATAAAGTAACAGCCTAAACCACATATGTAGACATTAGCTACCATGAATATTTTGGTGAAAATAATATTAATGAATTATTAATGATTAATATTTCATTATGATTAAGCAATACCAACTGATATTTATTGAGCTACTTAGTATGAGTAGACACATTTAATCTTAATGTAGCCCTATGAGTTAAAACCATTAGCACCCCATTCTCCAGATGAGGAGTCTCAAGCACAGAGCTAAGTAAATTAAGATTATAAAGTTGGCAGGTGGCAGAACCAGGATTAAATCCAAAACATTGGTTTTTCAGAGTCTATGCTATAAATACTATACTTTTAGCTTCTCTAATTCTCTATGCACCTTTTTTATCCAGCCAAACATTTTCAATCCATTTTAAAGATTTTTTCCTCAACTATTATTAAAAATTTTCCATTTAAACTTAAACTTCCCCAGTTAAAAAAAGAAAATATATTTTATTTTAAAATTTGTACTTCTTCCTAGTAAATTTTCAAACTAATACAAATGAAAAATATCTTCTAAAAAGTATCATATAAATTTAAGCTTTTCCTTTAAAGAAACAATCTAATATCTTCCCAATTACTTAAAATTTAATTTTCTATACTTTATTTAACCACCCCTTAAAGAGTAAGATCTAGTAACTTTAATATCAAAAACTGATTTATCAAAAAATCAACAATTAAATGGCCTTTCTTTAAAGTATTAACATAACATTCTCCCTCCACTTCTCTGTGTGTCCTAGTTTCTTTATGGAGGGATGACTATTTTAAGTATGTCTACTGGGCTTTTAAATGAAGTATTTGATAAACTGGACAAAGCATCCCGTGTATTGCAAATCATACCACAGTGTTAAAGGCTTACTTGTCTAAAACATTCAGTAGTAATCAGAGTCCTGCTTTAGTCTACAAACATCAATCTATTTTGTCATAGTCTAGAAAAACTACCCAGTGTTTTAAATTGTTCTAGATTTTTTTAAATTGCTAAGGAATTTAATATTCTGATTCTTTTTCCACATTGTAAGTAAATAATTCCTACTGAAATCTTTAATTGTTAAAATGAAATATTATACATGCTAGCAATTTCTACTGCAGACAAGAGTGTATTTATTAAAACAAAAGCCTTTTTGTTTTAATAAAATTCAAGAGCTGATATTGAGAAATTCCACAATCCCTTAAAATTAAGCTACAACTACATTAATCACAGAACAGCTATAAGCAGCAAGCATCAAATGAAAATCCTTAAATAGAAATTTACGTACGAGGCCAGAGCTGAGAAAATGGTACACTTCTTCAGTACCTGGAACAGTAACTCACACAAAGCAAGAACTCAACATTTGTTAAATAAATGAAGGAATCAACCAACCAATCATTAGTTGCATTGTAAATTTATAAACCTTTTAGGAAATGCAATACAGAAATTAACAATAGAAATACCAGCCACAAAGATCCAGTAATGACACTAATTGATCCTACAGATGCAAAAAAGATTATGATGAAAGATCACTGCAACATATTTGGGTACAATCTATTAACACTAAATACCAGTCAAATGCATTAGGGCACATCAACCCAATTAAATTTTATAAAGCTTAAGATACAGTGATTTTTTTTTTTTTGAAGAGTGAAGGACAGTAAGAGAGAGCGAGAGAGAAAGAGAGAGAGAATCAATTTTTATTGAGTTTTTCACATGGCTTTCATTGCTCTTACACTTAGTAGTGTACGTGGATGCTGGGGTTTGAACCTGTGTACTTGCGCCTGCTGGGCAAGTGCATAACCGCTGAGCCACTGCTCCAGTCCTAAGATTCAGTAATGTTAATGTTAAGCTACATATAACAATTCAAGATGACAATACCAAGAGAAAAGAACAAAATAAACCAACCAGTCTAAATTTGACTGCTACTATATAAATACATATTTACCTGAAAGTCACTAAGCATAAACAAGTCACAGTTATTTCAGGATTTTTAACTGCTATTTATAGTTAAAATACTTACAAATTAACTTTCCTATTCTCTGATCAAAAAAAAAATTGTTTTGAAATTCAATCATTCTGGGGCTGGAGTGGTGGCTCAGCAGTTATGGCACTTGCCTGGCACACATGAGGCAGCAGGTTTGAACCCAAGCACCACTTACACAACAAAGTGTCAGAGCAACGAAAGCCACATGAAAAACTAAATAAAAATTGATTATCTCTTTCTCTCTCTTTCATTGTCTCTCTCTCTTTAAAAAAAGAAAAGAAAAGAAAAGAAAAAGAAATTCAACCATTCTCTGCCAACTTCTCAACAACATTCTACCAATATTTCTAAGGAAAGCAGATCACTTTAGGTAACCTTTCTACCAAAATAAAACATTTTTAAAAAAAGACATACACTAAACTTTATCTCCTTTGTTCAATTTAGTATTGTGCTTATTAGATCTGAATTATATGTTTAAGAGAATGACAGTAAGAAAGGAGACATAAATAGCAGTCACTCCATGTTTCAAAAAAATATTTTTTAATGTCTGTTAGTCTAAGTTCACAATATGTCACAAACATAAAAAAATAAGTTTCATGGGAGTATCATACATCAAAGTATATGTCACGATAGATGGTGACTTTCTAACTTAGCTCTTGTCCTTATTACCCCTCTTGCTTTCTCAGTAACATTCCATACCCATCCCTATCTGTGATACTATAGCTTTCCTTGCCACTCCACCTTGATCACAACCTGCATTCCAAATTTCTGTTTTATATACTATTTATTTATCTTTCCATCCATATTACAAAAGAAACACATATTTATTCTGGAAAATTAGACTATAATTAGAAAAGCACAAAGAAAAGTTCTTAATTACCTTCAATTTCAACACCCAGGAAACAAAATCAAACAAACAAAAAAAATCATTTTCTGTAAAGCTTTCAATATTTCTTTCAAAATTGCCATCATACAGTAAACAGTTTCATAATTCACTTTTTCTCTTAAAATGACTTTTACTGAGCCTCCCCAACTCCCTAAGGAAAGGATTCAAATGAAAATACTTTATATGTAAAATACAGAAACTCCATCAAAGAAGTGAGAAAATTCTGGGAAAAATTCAAGACGAACATCAACCTTGCTACCACCAAGAGCAACTGGAGCCTCACATCAGGAGAAAACTCTGGGAAACAATGTAGATTAATCTGCTCAAAACTACCCACCAAGGAGGTGAGGGAGGCAGGGTAGTCCTATGCCAGCTCATCAGTAACTGACTGAGGGATTCTCCTAGGCTGCCTTGCAGGGAGCATCCCTGACTTCAGAGAAAGTCCTCAAGCAGAGATGCAGATAATGTGCGTGGTGAAAATAGGCTTCTCCCAATCAAGTAATAAAACCCAAGGCCTATGGGTAGGGGAAGGCACTGATAGCATCTGCTACACCATATATCTCTGAATACTCTGCACCATTTCAAATTCTCTAAAGTGACTTCATATAAAAAGAACATAACCAATTTCTATCCTACATTTTATATTTGCAACCAAATGTGTCTTATGCTGTGTTTCCTGGGGAATACGTCCAGAGATAACAGCATATCACAAAACTAAAGGTAATCAAAGAACAAAACCATTAAGTTGAAATATATGAAATGTTTTTTTAATAGATCAAAAACTGTTCAATATCAGCAATTTCATATGGTTCAACCTAACATATATCAAGCTTTAATTATTTCCTTTTGGGGTTCCATAGCTATTGTAGCACTTACTTGAAAGGTCTTTACTTCTACTTCTTTTTCTCATCTTCCTTTCTTTTGCTCATGGGAAAACTTAGGCATAAGAACATAAACTAATGACCACCAGTACACTGAAAAAAGGACTTTTCAGATTTGGGCAGGCCAAGTATGGGTTGAATGAATAAATGAAGCAAAATAAGGCTTACATTAAAAATATATCTTTTTCTTCTATTGCCCATGACTCAACTCTTTCAACAAAGAGAAAGGCAATCATTAAGTCTCAAAGAATCAATACACTAAACATACCACATAAGAGGTTAAAAAAACTGTGTGATAAAAATAATTAAAACACCATGTATATAAAAATACAAACCTCTTTGAGTTTTTCTTTATTTTTTTGAAAATATATTCACTTTATACAGAAAAGTTTATAAATATCTTCTATAATTAGCAACTGCTGAAGAATTGAAAAAGAAAAGAAAGAACTATGATCATCTTTACCTGAAAAAGGAGATTTCAATATAGGACTATCCTCCATTACACCTTCTTGTGTCTTGCGTCCTAGCCTTTGCTTGTTCTGCTGCATACATTCTGTGCAATGGATGGAATCTATAGGATTCATTTCATTAATGTTCCGAGTATCACCTTTGTATTCAGAAGAGCACAACAGATCTTCAGTATGCTGCTCTGCTTTCGTCAGGTCACTACCAGACAATATGCTCAAACTGACAGCAGGAAGCTTCAGAACAGCAGGGTTTGCCTCAGGGAAGCTCAAGGCACTAGATATCCCAAGATCATCATCCTCAGGAATGGGATTGTACCATATTTCTCCTTCATCATCTGCATCATTTTCCTCATTAAAGTCTGAAGAACAGTTTCTTGATAATGATGAGTTTGTGGCATTATACACCATATATGTACAGTATTCTTCAGATGATTTGAGGAAAGGCTGTGACAGCTGATGTTTAGGAATAGACATAGGTGAGACAGATGAATGGTTTCTACCTTGGTATTTCCTATTTTCTTCTTCCAGATTAAGAGATTTCAAAGGACTCTGATATAACCAATTGCGTTTCTTTGAAACAGTGATACTATTCAGTGGTTTATGATCTCTGAATTCAGTATTATCCTTCAGATCTTCAAGTTCTCTTCTCTTTATTGAAGGCTCATATACATTTTCAAATAAATCTGTTTCAAAGGAAAAAAAAAAGATGGACTATAATGCCTGGTATACCAGGAAAGATATGTCAATTCAAATTTGCAACTAGATTTTTTAGAAAGAAAGAAAAAAAAAGAAAATTAATCACAGAAACCAAAATCAAAAAATTTTGGTAATATGTAATCTGATTTCTATTACTTAGAAATCAGACTGATAGTATAGATGTCATAAAATTCTAGGAAATAGGATATGCAAACTCTGATACTGATACTGCCTTTATAGAAACTAAAGTGTCAATGAAGCCTTACCTTAAGCAAAACATACTTTATAAAAAGCTTATGTAGGGGCTGGAGTGGTGGCTCGGGGGTTATGGCACTTGCCTTGCATGTGTTAAGTATGCGAGTCCAAACCCCAGCACCAGGGACACAACAAAGTGTTAGAGGAATGAAAATCACATGAAAAACTAAATAAAAATTGCTTCTTTCTGTCTCTCACTGTCCCTCTCTCTTAAAAAAAAAAAAATAAAAGCTTATATAGAATGATTTGTATATACTATGAACCATCAATATTTGAATAATTTTTTTTTTAAAGAGAGAGGGACAGTAAGAGAGAAGAGAAAGAGAGATTCCATTTTTTATTTTAGTTTTTCATGTGGTTCTCATTGCTCCAACACTTGTTGTACGTGGCGCTGGGGTTTGAACCTGCATACTCGCACATGCCAGGCAAGCACCTTAACTGCAGAGCCACCGCTGCAGCCCCGTTTAATTTTAAACTATTAGAAGGACCAGAAGACATTAGAAAGCAAGTAATATTCCTAACTTTTCACACAAAGATTAACTTTCAATAATCTAACAAGAAAGTATGCCTTAATGATTATTAAAATTTCAGCATAACATTGGTTCCCTAACCATACAACACACTAATGCCTTATATATAGTTTGAGTTATAAATAGCCAAAAATAAAAAATAAAAATCCCTTAAATAGGCCCCAGATTAGAATGAAGCATGCTCTCTCATAGTAAGTACAACACAGCTGTTATTATTACTGGCTAGGTGCAAACTTAGGTAGCTGATAAATAATGAAGAAAATATCCCTGATCTTAAGAAATTCATAGGTCACTGGAAGACTTCAGAGACTCAGACACTTATAAGGTTAACACAACATGATAACACTCTAAAAATATACATATAACATTACTTTCTTTTATAAGGAAAATTTTGTGCTTCTAAAGAGGTGCATAAAACAACTTCACTGTCACTTCAATGGCAGTGAATAAACAAAAAATATATCTATTATAATAATAATAATTTACTATACATACACAATTAAAATAAAACCACATTTGTAGAAATCTAAGATCATGTCAGATTTTTAAGTTATGGAATTGTGGTCTTCTGCTATTTTGAGTGTATGTTGTGGTTGATGCATCTTAGTGTTACTGCAAATGATATAACAGCAATTAGCACACTGAACTATGAGAACCTCAGTAACAAAATCAGTTTCAAGCACAAGACTTTAGTAACCTCTCTTCTACTGAAAAGAAAATCTTTCAAAAATGTAAAATTGTGTCTGTCTTTTTTAAAATCCTAAACATCTACCCAACAAAGCAGATTAATTTTAAAAAAACAATTCAATTCAAGTTCACTTAGTTAAAGATGCAGAAATTAGACTAAAAATCAGAAGGGAAGAAAATTCCCATGCTATCAATTTATGTACTCAACAAAAAAGTAACTATTACGTGGCAGGCATGAAAAATAAAGCAGTAAGGAAGCCCTAACCTCATTTAACTTGTACATCAATCTAATAAGATGAGTATAATTATCATTATGAACCTTAAAGAATATGAGAAATACGGTCAAGTCCCTAGTATTCAAAATCAAGCCAGTCTTAACCCTCTTCCCACACTGTGCTACCCACTGAAAGAGGTGAAGCAGGCAAACCACTCTAAACATGGGATATAATTCCATTTACTAGGCTGCTGATAAAAATTAAGTGTGATTACGTTTTTTTGTTTTTATTTTTAATTTTTTATTAAGGAGTTATTGTACAATCATAAATGCATATAAAGTAACAATATGATATGTATATATTCTTAAACCAGAATTACCCCCTAGATCCTTCCCTACTCTACCTCTCTCCTACACTTTAAATACACTGAAATATATAAAATAATACACAGAAAAATCAAGTAATTTTCCCAAGACCACCAAGTTGGTAAATGGTAGAGGCAGCACTCGAACTCTTCTGACTTCAAACCTCATAGTAGTATATACCTGGGTGGCTACTAAGAGACACCCATCTCTAGCCTTCAGGAAACAACACTCGACAAGTATCTTGAACTTATTATTTTAATTTAACTAATAAAAAGTTGAAGATTTTCTATAATCTTTCTTTGGTTCTACCTCCTTTACACTTTACACTTATCTGAAAATCAAACACATGCTCAGGAAGCATTGAAGCTTCTGGATTCTCAGTGATCGCATGCAAAAGTCCAGTGTGCTGAAATCTAAATCAATTTCACATTTAAGTTCAAATCTCATATTACATAGTAGCACTTCAGACCTACACAGGATATTATTTATACATAAATATATATATATAGTTTTGTCACTTAAAATTTGAAGCAAAATCTATAAAATTATAGCTCACAATGACTATGAGCAACATCTTATTTTATCTTATTTTCAGACATTTCTTATAGCACTAAAAATTTAATGTAACTAGACATATTACTTGGAATCACAGCAGAGATTTTTTGACATATTGTATACTACAAATGATTCCTTGAACATACTTCTACTTGTGCTACACTCCAAGGAACTGCAATAAGAAAAATAAAGTTACTAGCACCCCACGTTCAAGCAAGCTGATACTTCTAATGATACAAGTATTTAACTGAAGTATAATATTGAAAGCAATAATTACAAGCCAGACATGGAGGTACATGCCAGAGACTCAGAAGGCCAGGGAGTAATATTGCAAGTTCAAAGCCAGCCTCAGCAGCTTAATGGGATCCTGTCCCAAAAGAAAAAAATAAAAAAGGCTGGTGTTGTAAGTGGTATAGTACCCCTGTGTTCAATTCTTAGTACCTCAAGAATAAACCAACAAAAAAGTAATTAGTACACTGTGAGACCTACTATAACTGTTATTAATGAAGCTTCAAATTACAAAAGCTTGAAACCATACCGTCTAACTGCTATTGCCATATTTCAAAGTACACAATGCTGAAATTTAAATTTATGGCTATATTATTATGATTTATGGTACAGGACAAATGTATTTAGTTATAAAACTAAATGAAGCAACACATTCAAGGCAGTAAAGTTTACTTAAGCAATGACAAATTATTTAAAACACTTCATTTTTATTTCAATTAATAAAATGGATGCATATGTACATTCTGTGAATGGAAATTCACATAAATGGAAAGCTATTTATAATCCTCCCTTCCCTTCCTCTTTATAATAAAATTAATGTTTAACAGCATAAAGTTAAGAATTATCTTTTGGGGCTGGAGCAGTGGCTCAGCAGTTATGGCTCTTGCCTGGCACGTGTGAGGACACAGGTTCAAACCCCAGTACCACATACACAACAAAGTGTCGGAGCAACAAAATCCACATAAAAACTAAATAAAACTGTCTTTCTGTTTCTCACTGTCCCTCTGTCTCTTAAAAAAAAAAGTCATTTTTTCTTCTGTGTGTATATATGTATATAATGCTTTCATATAGACACACACACATGTGCTTTCAAATATGTATAAAGACACAAGTAAAAAACAAAAATATCGTGGCCAAAGCAGTGGCTCATCTGTTGGAGTGATTGCCTGGCATGTGCAAGGATCCAGGTTCAAACCCCAACACCACAAACACAACTAAGTGTTGCAGAAACAAAGGCCAGATAGAAAAATAAATAAAATTGATTCTTTCTCTCTCTCTCCCTGTCTTAAAAAAAAAATTAAAAATAAGTATGCAAAGTCTCAAAGCAAAAAGTACTCATTCTCTTGCAACTATAGGTTACAGTATGATATTCAGATTCAAATTAAAGCGATTTTATTTTGAAAACGTATAAGAGAATGCAGAAGTGGCAATTTCTGCAGTTTTTCACTACGAAAAATATTCTACATAGTGAAGTACTTGAGACAATTTTTTCAGTCACTAGTTCATAACAAATCTAGATGACTTGAAGATTTTACTAGTGCCCCAGCTCAAAAGCATCAGCAAACTAAGAAATTACGTATTTCAATTCTAAGAAATTATATATTTTCAACTCTCTGAAAATGTTCATCATCTACAAACATCTTTTCATGATTATAAAATTTCTACTGCAGAAACAATAAGAAAAATGCTTTTCCTTACTCTTTAAAAAATTCTAAATAAAAATATTCTTATGAACATTGTATTAGATATTAAAATCTGCTTAAAACATACACACGGTCAGGCACAGTGGTGCACACCTGTAATTCCATCAACTCAGGAGGATGAGGCAGGAGGATCACAAGTTCAAAGCCAGCCTCAGCAATTTAGTGAGGCCCTAAGCAACTTAGCAAGACCCTGTCTCAAAATAAAAAACTAAGAAAGGGCTGGGTTTGTTGTTCAATGGTTAAGCACCTCTGGATTCAATCCTTGGTACCAAAACACACACACACAAATTTCCAAGATACATCTAAAGGGAGACAGTGGTTAGAATGAAAAGAAGTACTTTTTCTTTTTCTTCCCTTGTGACTAACAAGCTGGGTTGCTGGTTTTTTTGAACAGCAAAGTAGAAAGAAGAAAACTGTGACTGTTTTCAGTTCCACTAAAGTTACTGAGAGAAGCAACAGAGAAAGAAGAACAAAAGAAAAAATGAGCAGAATAAATAAGTAACCCTAAAGGGGCTACTGTAGCTCAATTCTCAAGACAGTCCTCCTCCTTCCATTCTCACCCTCCATCCAGAATCCTAATGATCTGGGGCAAAACAATACTCCACAAAGCCTGCTTGCCTTCCTCTTGATAATAAAGTTAAATGCCAAGGGCGGTACCAAATGGATTCTTCTTTTTTTTTTTTTCCCATCCTTATAACAACATGAAGACTGAGGACACAGAAGGTTGAATAACTTGTCCAAGGTCACAAGACTGTTAAGGTACCATCAGAAATCCAGAATCTCTATTATGTTAACCCTCTACTATATGCCTCCCTCACTTACAGATTCTAAAATCTCCTAATATTTATTGATGTGAAATGAGACCAATATAAAGAGAGCTGCTCAAACTCACCATATACTATCAGCAGTATTAATTCACACATATAAGATTGAAGCGGAAAGAACTCATGTGCTTTGATCTAATAGAGGTTTATAAAAGTATAACACAACAGAATAAGGTAGAATGCTTTTTCAAAACTTTGAGGGGCATGAGAATTCTAGAATCTCACTACTCAAAATTGTGGTCTGCCAAACAGCAGCATGCATCTACACTGAAAGTTTGCTAAAAATGCAAAGTCTCAGGTCCCAAATCACATTTATTCCATCTGCATTTTAACAAGTTTTAGGGAATACATATGCACATTAAGTTTGAAAACCACTGCTCTCAAATAGTAAACTACACTTTGAACACCAAGGATCCAGAAAAATAGCCTTGGTGGTTTTCAAAAAATAAACAGACATTTCTTGGGATCACTGATCTAGAAACACAGGATTTAGAAATCAACACAACACTACTTTCTGCTGAATTTGTAATTCTAAAAGTTTTCCAGCCACCAGCAACTCCAAAGTTCCATGGCACACTTCCCCAAAAAAAAAAAAAGGCAACTTGCCTCCACAGCCACAATGACAGACTCGGAGAGATTTAAAGCTAGAATACTATTAAATATTATGTGCCTTTCAGAGATCAAGTAGTAGGAAAAGTAGAGTCAAACTAGGCTGCTATTTTAAAGCAAAAAAAAAAAGAGCTAAAAATCTCAACCTGGTGCTTCTGAATATATTTCTGTGAACTATATGCTAATTAAAACTTATTTATAAAGGCTTGTAATGAAGTATAGTTGGCAAATAAATTAGGATTCCTTTATAATCTTAAGGCTTGCAGAAACTTGACAATATTTACTATGTGTAATGACTTTAGATTTCTTAAATAATCATCTCAATTAAGAGCAAATTGGCCAATCTGTGAACACAACATACTTAACTGCAACAAATCATTGGCATTATAATACCATCAAAATTTTAATGGTTCTAAGTAAGAGCCAGAAATCAAAATAGAAAATTATTTTTGTTCTCTATTTACCATATGGTCTCAAAAATTTCAAAATACTTACGTAGATTAGCTATCTCTATCCCACTACGTATTCTATATTACAAATTAAAAATATAATTATTCATTTTGGGAGAAAATACCCTAATGTATTTTTCTATTGTATAGAAAAATATGACACAAACCCTTTTATGATATTAAATACCTTTTATATATCTGCCTCACCTGGACTGCCCAAATAACTCTGTGTGTGTGTGTGTGTGTGTGTGTGTGTGTGTGTTGTGTGTGTGTGTTGGTGCTGGAGATAGAACCCTGTACTTTGAGCATACTAAGCACATGCTCTACCACTGAACTATATCACCAGCTCAAAAATATGACTTAAAAACAGAATCTAAGCAACATCATTTTGAAGTACATAAATATTTAAGGGTAAAGATTTAAAATGGATATAGTAATTAATTTTTTAAAAAGTCTTAAAATCTATTCTAAGATTCGCCCATCTTTGCAACTTTGAGGAAATTATTTATCCCTCTAAACCTCGTTGAAATTCTACCCATCGCTTCAATCCAAGCAACTTAATAGAAATGGAACAAACTTCTAAAGAACTTTGGAGTCTTATATAAATAGGGACTGTACAGTCATGAGACCTGAGTTTGAATTCACGTAAAGGTCTAAATCCATATACCAACTGAGTGACCTTGTACAAACTACTTAACCTTTATGTTCCTTTTGTCCTTGTTGTTAAATGACAGTTGTCATATCTCTATATTTGCAGGTGTAAAGGCTTAAAAGTTAAATAAGAACCATATAAAGTACCTGGAATGGTTTTAGTAAAACTAACTAACCTTCATGAAATTAAAAAAAAAAAAAAAAAAAACTCTTCAAATCTATACTATGTAAGTAAACCCTTCACAAATTAGACACGTTTCTTAAAAGATGAGTCATAATTTAAATTGTATTAATCCATAATCACGGTAGCTTTTGCTTAGATTTCTTATAAAATAAATACTATCACAAAGAAATTCTAATATTTCATTTTAATTTCTTTTAAAGTAGTCAGCAGTTTCATAATTCCAGTCTTAATGGAAAATTCACTTAATTCATTCTCAGAGGAAATATTTTTAGTTAAATATTTTACCTCTGCAACAGAAGTGTAAAATGACTAAATTTTTATACATATTTTTGTTATAGCTGAAATTGAACTATCATACAGAGAATTAATGAACCAAGATCAAGGAAGGTAAAGCTAATGTGACAATAAAATACAACAAATGATTACAAATACTTTACTCTTGGAAATGTATATTTTAATGTGAACATAACATAAGGTAAAACTTCTCTTCACAAAGACATTCCACTATTTTATTCAAGTGAAACAATAAACTTGAGGATAAAGTTTGACAGGTATTAGTGATTTATAAATCAAAAACACTTTACAACTCTGCATACACTTTAAATGAATCATTTGATTTATCCTGTCTGATTAAAGGTTTTTTTTTTTTTTAATTTTGCTTCTTCCCACTGTTGTCTGTACATTGGTTAACGTGGATTAACCCAGTACTGGAAGATTTGTAATTCTTACCAGAGAATCACAAAATACTGTGAATACTTTTTACATTTCAGCACTTAATATTTTTAAAAATATTGATAAAATGTAGGTCTTTATGTTCACTGAGATTTTTATATTTTAAATATAATTTGAAGGGCCATGTTGTTTTGGTTCTGTTTCAGAAAAGAACATTTGATATTTATAACATAATTAAGAGATTCTTAGAACTGATAATCTTTCAGAGATAATTAAAAATCATGCACATACAAAATAGGGGGCGCATTCACATAAAGACAAGTATACTTCTGAACTTTTAACAAAAATACCTCAGGGGCATTTTTCTTTTTATTAAAATACCAGTATCCTTGATTTTCCACACAAAAAAAGATTACTCACTGTGTTGGATTTGGGGGGGGGGGGTAGGAGGAAAACGTGAAAAAAAAATGCCTGACTAAAAAGAAACCTTATTTACACCTTTAGTTTGTTTTGTGTGTGGTTGTGTGGTTGTGTGTGTGTGTGCGCGCGCGCGGGTGAGCGCCTGGGAAAGAGAAGAAATAAGGGTGTAATGAGTAAAAGGACAGTTTATGAAGCCTGTAAAATCTACCTTGGATCAAATTCAAATTCACAAACTCCACAAGTCTCCGGATTTGCCTGGAGCTATGGAGAAAATCAAGGCAGCGCCGCCCATCTCTAACCCTACTAAAAACGCACTGTGAACTTAACCTTCACTCATTGTTGTTCTAAAGGAGTAGGCACCCTGGTTCTTGAAGAAAAAACAGAAAACCCAACTCTTCGTTCCATTGTCTAAAAAACAAAAGGAAAACAGTCAATGCGAATGCATCATACTAAGTAACCTTGAAATCGCTTTAAGCTGCCACTTATGTGACACTTACTCTGGCACAGTCAGGTATCTGTCTGCAAAAACACACCTTATTCTTGGCTCTAAAACCGGGCACAGTTGGTAAACACTAGAGCCTGCGGTGCTAGCATACGGACTGCACAGTATCCTACCTGTCAGTAGAATTCTTTGGTCTGCAGGCACCGAGAGGATGGGGTTCTCACGCACTTTCAAAGTGCGCAGGTTTGGAGAGGCAGCCTGCGCTGCCTGGACTTTAGGGGGTGTCCCACGAGCGCGACCCTTCATTCCCAGGGACAGTAGGCGACCTTTGTACATCCACTTCTGTAGCTTCTTGACTGTCACTGTGGGCGGCTTGAGCGTGGGGGTGCCCTCCTGGCGGTCTTCTTTGGCACTGCGGATCACTGAGGGCCCCGTAAGATCCCTTAAGGGACTTTCCGAGAAGCTGACGGGGTCCTCGGAGCCTGGAGGCAGGAGCAGAGCGGCCGCTGCCGCCGGGGCGCTGCTCCCTCTCCAGCCGTCCATCCCGCCTCCACGTGGCGGAGATCCGTCTGGGTCCCCGCGCGCGCTGCACCTAACCCAGCTGTCGCTCGACCACCGCTGAAAGGGGGGTGGCTTGGAGCCCACCCGGAGGCTCTCAAGGCTTCTGCTGCAGGTCACCCGCATCCGAGGAGTCCGAGGCCGGGCTCCGTTCGACTCCCTCGGAGGCGACCAGGGAGGGGACACCTGCTGCCGAGGTAAGTCGCCACCTCCCCGCTGCCAATCTACCGGGCAGGCTTCGCGGTCCGCTGCGCCGTGAGGGGAAGGTGGTTGGCCAGGAGCCCGGGCTCCCGCGAAGCACCCGCGATCCCAGCCCCCGCCGCCCCGCCGCGCGCCCGAGTCAGGGGGCAGGTCGTGCATGGCCTGGATCAGCAGATAATAGGCCTCTCGCAACTGGGTCTGCAGCCTGCCCGTCTCCAGGAGGCCGCCCTCCGCCCCCGAGGAGGAGCCCGCCGCTGGGGAGGGCTGGAGTCGCCGCTCCGCCTCCGCCCCCTCAGGCGCTGGCGCGGACGCGGGCTGCGAGCCGCCGGGCAGGTTCTCGTAGTAGTCGGCGTTGTAGGCGGCATCGTCCTCCTCCTCCTCGCCGCTGCCCTCGGAGTTCGGCGCCGCGAGCAGAGAGGCGCGAGCGAGCCCGCGACCTAGGGAAGGTTCCTCCTGCCCGCTGCGCGACCAAGGCCCGAGCGCCCCCAACTGCTCGGGGAGCCCCCCGGGACCGCGCGCCCCAGGTGACGGCGGGGACTGCTCCAGGCTCTGTCCCGCTCTGCCGGCGAGCTCGCGTCGGGGGCAGTCCCGGTCACGCCAGGTGTCTCCCTGGGCAGCAGAGGGGGCCGCCACTGCAGCTGCTGCGACCGCCCGGAACCCGAGCCCCCCGGCGCTGCGGGGACCCCGTCTCTCCCGGAGCCTGGACAGCGTCCTCCTCAGAGGGTCCGCCATCCCCTCAGCCTCAGCAACTGGGCTCGCCCCCGTCGCGGGGGGAGGTCGAAGCCCAGCTGCGAAGAAAGCAGCACTCGCGGAGGCGGTAGCGGCGGCAGCTCCCCATGACCGGCGCTGGCCCTCGCCGGCTCCTCACATACTTGGCATAACTCTGCCGCGGGGAGGCGTGGGGGAGGGCGGAGGCGCCGCAGCGCGCATGCCCCGGAGCGACCGGCCGCGGGCCGCGGAGCGGCGTTCCCGAGGTGGGCGCGCGCGGAGCGGTGGGAAGCCGCAGCGCGCGGGCTCAGGAGGGCAGTGAGAGTTGAGGCGCGAGTGCAGAAAGTTTCAGCAGGAAGGTGAGTCTGGGCTTGGCAGCTGCAGAGTTTTCACCAGAGAAAGGGAAAGTGCTCTCCTATATGCCAGCCGCCACCTTCACCAACCCCTCCCCATTGCCACCACTGCTTGAGGAGTGTCTTAGATACAGCAAGTCCTAGCTTGAGGGACAACAAAGATTGTTTTGATGGACAGAGTATGAGCACAGGTGTCTCAGGGCAACGTGCTCTAGAAAAGTTCCTATCATGTTAACTGCACAGAGAGCTAAATATTTAAAAGATATTTGCAACGATTCCTTTTCAATAAGAATCGTTTTGTCGCAGGACCTGGTGGCACACACTTGTAATCACAAGCGACTTGGGAAACCAGGGCAAGAGGATCTAAAGTTCTAGGCCAACCTCAGCAATTTAACAGTGCCATAAGCAACTTAGCAAAACCATGCCTCAAAAAAATTAAAAACAGCTGGTGATGAACTCAGTGGTAGAGCACTACTGGATTTAAACCCCAGTGTACGTGCGCGCTCACACACACACACACACACACACATACACAATTTTTTATCCAAAAAGTCACCACTGATCTCTTTAAGTCTACTTTTCCTTTTTAAATGCATAATACAACATTAGTTGTTACATCAACCAAAACTTGCATACTGGACCCAGATATAAAATGGTGTTCCCCCATAACCTCCTGCAAATCTACCAAATTAAAAATTCAAGTTTGTAGCTTTCAAATACATATTTTACAAAGTTGACTTCATTTTAATTCATATAGTGGATTGAGAAAAATGTAATTTAGAAATACCAACTCCCCAAAATATCTAAAAAATCTCATGATCATTAAAGCACTATTAAACTAAAGTAGTTCTTGTTGCCACATATTATTATTAATTGATCAGTGACTTCGAAAAATCAGTTACTACCAAACCAGATTTCAGACTCATACTTTTTTATTTAGGGCTTTTGCCTGAACTACTCATAAATGTACTAACACCTAGCACGGCACCTGCACTTAGTAGGTACTCAAGAATAAATAAATGTTTATGTTACTGAATAACAGAAGATATGTTAGTGCTAATTTACCTTATTTCATAACTCTGTTTCACTGTATAAGTTGTCTTATTGTTTGCACCAGAGGCTCTGGTCTCTAAATTTGCTTTGATCTATACTATCTTTATTATAGCAAGTTTCTCTGCCACCTGGAGTAATTTTACCTGCAACAGTGTTTGCAGAAATCTCACCCATGCTTTACATTCAGCTGCCTCCTGCATTATAAGGTCATCTGTGATCTCTCAGATGGACATGATCTCAAGTTCTTCCAAACTCCAATGGTACTTTATTCCTATGCAGCACCACACCCCTCAGAGTATATATATTGGGGGGAGGGGTGTTGTTTGTTTTGTATAATACATGTGCATTCCCTATCTCCCTTACAAGAAAATTCATAAACTCCATAAAGGCAGAGACTATAGTTGACTCTTTTATTCTCCACAAACTACAGCATCTTAAATATTGTATGTGATAATTAAAGCTTTCTTCCTCTCTGTGATGCTAGAGATCATACCCAGGCCCTCAAGCTTGCTAGGCAAACTTACTCTGCCACTGATCCACATCCACAACCCTACTGTATGTGATGAATAAAGATTTTTGAATTAATATCAATTTTAATAGGAAGAAATGACTTTAATTTCCAGTCTGTTGCCTTACTCTGCACTAGACCATACTACATTAGTGTTGTTTTAAAATTCTTTCAGTGATGGATAACAAACACAGTTTGTTAAACAATCTTAATTCTTATCTAAGAAAATACTATAAAATGTTACACTATAATGTGCATACATTAATATTTGTAGTTCTATAGTTTTCATTCCATGGACCCAAGGCTATTTAATCAATACTCAAAGCATAAAATTGTTTCCCAGTGAAATATTCCCACAGGAAATGACTGATAACAGAGCTGCCAGTAATAGTGTCTATAAACACAATTTGATCTCTATCTCAGAAATTGTTTCCATTCCAACTCTCTGTTGCAAAATCTTCATTCTTTGTAGTTAACAGAGTATTTAAAAACATGAGCTGCATATGTGTATTTATGTATGAATAGGTCTAGGTTGAACGTCATCCTTAATACAACATGTCAAGTTATTCAGAAGTTAAAAAATACATTAGTCAGTATAAAGTGCTATGCATTTTTCTAGGCATTACTCAAAACCAAGTCTGATGCAACATACCACAATTGAACTCAATGTTACTTTAAAATTGAGAATGTTCTATATCACATGAATTCACAATTTTACCATATTTTGGTTCACAACAAATTAATAAGACACTTGTGGTCATGGGTCACTGATTTTAAAAATGTAAATCCCACTTTGTGTGCATTAATTTTGATAAAAAGTATGTGAAAGCAAAATTCTAAGGAAACAGTACCCAGAGAACTTATACATAATTCAGAGAGTAACAAAATATGAACATATGCCATAGTTTGCAAAATCTTTTTTGTGTTTTAACAATGTATATACCCTGTTCCCTCACTTATCGCAGTTTTCATATCTTTCTAATCATCTGTTTCCTATGAAAATTAGGGAGTAGCTATATATCTTCCAGTGTTTCTACTTGTTTTTCAGTGACTTGGAAATCATTTTGATGCCCCACAAATTAACAACTTTGTGTTGGCACTGTCACAAAAGATAAAACAACTAAGGGATAATAGGACCCGTAGGGCATGAAGCCAAACTAGGGAAGGGATAGTACTGACTCAGGCTGGGAGAGACAAAAAAGCAGGGCAGGTTGAGACAGAAGGCTAAGTTTAACAGTAATAGAAGGGAAGTGTCTATGGATGCTACAGTTATTTTTTAGTCCATTTAGAGTGTGTTTTATGTCTCACTGGTACTCAGTCTTCCATTATACTCTAACTGGAACCAGAGATAAGTTTCACTTTGACATTTGCCCATTTCTCTCCCCCTAACCTGTCTCACATGCAGTTCCATCAGTAAGTTATAAAATGTACTTCAACGTAAACCTGACCACATACAACTGCCCTGAGAATTATATATGGCAGGTTCTCCATTCAGTAGTTTTTACTGTTACATAATTAATGATATCTGGCAATTTATAACTTTGCTTATCTCATCACAACCCCAGCCAAAGTAATAAAAGAGAGATTTTTGTTAAATGTTTGTGTTCTAACATTTATAAATGCATAGTGTTTTAGAATATTCATCGATATCTCAGATCCTTATTTTATCTATCTATATGTGTGTGTGTGTGTGTGTATATGATATAGAGAGCAACTTGCTCAAGTTCACCTAGATGTATACACATGTGATATGTAAAGTAACTTGCTCAAGTTCACCATAATAAGAGAAGGAGAATGATCTCGGTTCATCTATCTGTCTGATACCGAAACTACTACACCCCTGTGGCATTTCCTTGAACAGAAATAGAGACACAGCGCTTGATATAATAGTACTTGCACTTTGTCTTATATAATAGTACTGAACCTTTGTCTTTATAAATTATTTACTTGATCACCTTTCAGAAAGAAGTTTAATATTTTATGAGCTTTTTGTCCAAATGTATTTGAACATTGGAAAGCTCTCGTTGAATATTTGAATTTTTTTCTTAATGCTCTTCAAGGCTCTTAGAACTAAATTCTTTTTTTCCATTTAACTTTAAATATATTTTCATTGAACTACAGTGTGGAATTGAATCCTGAAAATCTAGTCCAATTTTTAAAGTGGGACAAGCTACAATTAAATAAAGGGGAAATAAAAGTGTCCCTTATAACCTGAAGCTCTCAGATAAACCTCCTGCAAAAACTAATACATGGACCAAGTGTGGTGGCACACACCTGTAATCCCAGCAGCCTGGCAGACTGAGACAGGAGTATCACAATTCAAGGATAGTTTTAACAACTTAGTGAGGCCTTGGCTCAACATAAAAAATAAAAAGGGCTAGGAATGTCCTTGAGTGGTAAAGCACCCTTAGGTTGAATCCACAGTACAAAAACAAAACAAACACACAAAAAATACCAGGTAACCCAACAGTTGATGAAGGCAAGTTCAAGGTTAACAATCTAATAAATAAAGATATAAAATATCACCATTTTGTACCCTAATGAGGTAATGAACCCAATAATGGATCCAGACAAAAATCACCAGTGGCCAATGTCAAAAAGGGAGAGGCAGCTGGGTGTGGCGGTGCACACCTATAATCCCAGCAACTCGGGAAGCTGAGGCAGGAGGATGCAAGTTCAAAACCAGCCTCAGCAACTTAGTAAGGCCCTAAGCAGCTTAACAAGACCCTGTCTCAAAATCAAAAATAAAAATGGCTGGGGATGTAAATCTGTGGTAGAACACCCCTGGATTTAAACCTGGTCCCCCCTGCCAAAAAAAAAAGATGCAACCTGACATATACCTCTCAACAACAGAAGCTATGATTTTATTCATTTCTGTTCTTACCAAAAATGAAATGTGTCTAAGTAGCTTCAAGGTCTGAAGACCAATTTCCAGGAATTACATGGAACAGAAGAGTATGTTAATAACACTATGGACATGTAGTCAAAAAAATCCAAACTGTAGTAAACTATAGGAAAAATACACATTTCTTCAACAAATTAACCAGTTGCAATTTATAGACTTTATTTAAAGTCTGATCTGAACAAATATGTTAAAAAATAATTATCAGGGGCTGGAGTGGTGGCTCAGCGGTTATGGTGCTTGCCTGGCATGCACAAGTACACGGGTTCAAACCCCAGCACCCACGTACACAACTAAGTGTCAGAGCAACAAAAGCCATGTGAAAAACTCAATAAAAATTGATTCTCTCTGTCTCTCTATCTCACTGTCCTTCTCTTTTTAATAATAATAATTATTATTATTATCAGCCAATCAGGAAGGTTTGAATAATGGCTAGATATTTGATAATATTGAAAATTATTATAATTTAGATGTTGTTTAAAAAATCTTTTAGAGGTAAATATTAAAATATTGATAAAATTATATAAAATAAAAGATTTATTTCAAAATAATTGAGAAGGTAGACTGGTGATGTGGAAGAATGATAGTGGGCTTTGACTTGGAAATTGTCAAAAGCAGGTGATGGGTACACAAGGGGTAGTTACAATAGTATCTCTACTTGTGTACATGTTTGAAATTTTAAGTTTAAATAGGAATCAAATCTGTACAATAGATCCCAGCAATTATTTAAGGCAGCACAACTTTGAGGGCAGCCAAATGCAAAGATGATAGGTGAATATTGAAATATAGGTCCAAGAATCATAATCCAAATCCAGGCCCTAGGTGGTATAGTGGAAATGATGGCAATCCCATGGAACCAGTTCATACTCTAACATCATTATATACCCCAAACCATCCATCATGGAAGTGAACTTTTGCTCTTCTTTACTGAATTCAAACCATTATTCTCTCCTGAAAATCTGCAGCTCTTTTGAAATTCATGGCTTTGCACTACACCAATGCTTTTTGCATTTTGTATTCATTCTAGCTTCGTTCTCATCTCATTCCTTTCTGTTTTTCTGAGCATGATGGTGATCACATTATTCACAGAAAGGCTCCAATACCCTGGCCTATCATTTTCTTGAACTTCTCTAATATCAAGACTCTCCACTCACTTCAGTCACCCAGTGCCAGAATCTTCGTTATAAATAATAACCACAAACTCTCCAGTTACTACTTCATGTTTTCTAGCTCACTCCTTGGTACCCAGACTACAATAATACTTTGACTCACCATCCCCACTCTGTCACTCCCTTTTTGTCCTTTCTTCTGCTTTCCCAGCAAAGACTACATTGTCCTAGTACACTCGTTTCCTTGAGTACATCCCTAATTCTATTGTCTTTCTTTCCCATTGCACTATCCACTTAGCAAAACCTTAACCCTAGTTCAAAATAAGTGTCCTTCGTACTTTGCATTTTCACTTGGAAGTCTGAATATGGCTAAAGGAAAAATGTCACAAGTGGTCCCACAGTACTGCCAGACAACTCTGCTAAATATCGCAACTCCATTCACATTCTACTTTTCTAAACTTTCTGACACCAACACCCCCTCCTTACTCTTGGTTGTCCCTTTTCTTCTTATTACACTGAGATAACAGAAAACACTCAGGAGAGAAATTTCTCATCCTCCATCACCATATCTACTAAACATTATTACCTGTGCTCAGATAATCCCTTAGACCCTCCTTCCCCATTAAAATAGATGAGCAACCCCTACCCCTAAATGAGATCAAATCTCTGTCCTTTACCTCTGTCCACACCTCTCAACTCAAACTGTGGTCCAGTCCTACTGGCTCCCTTGTTCCTCCAACACACCAAACGCATTCCTGCCTCATGGTCTGTGCATTTGCCATTCCATCTGCCTGAAATGATTTCTTCTTGACCTCAAATGTTACCTTCTCAGAGACCTCTTCCCTGACCACACTGTCTAAAATAACACTCCTGATCCTTTCTATCCATGTCTTTTGCTTTATTTTTCTTTGTTGAATTCATTTGTATTATACTTCATTTTTAATTCCATAAATGTACTATTTAACATTACATTAGATATCTACTTACTTTACATGACTCCACTGTCCTTGGCTAATAGAACAGTTCTGGTATAGGTAGGTGCTCCATACACATTCATTGATGAAAATGTGGTTTTCAGACCCAAGGTAACACATTTCTTCCATGGTTGGTTTACCATTGTTTCACAGAGTGTTGTTCAGAGGATCAAAAGAGGTAACAGTCAATATAGTCAAACCTTGAAAATATTATTCTAAAGTGAAAGAGGTCAGACACAAAAGACCACATATTGTATGATTCCATTTGTATGAAGCATCCAGAATGGGCAGATTCATACAGATAGAAAGTTGGTTAATAGTTGCCAGCAGCTGTGGGAAAGAGAAATGAAGAGCAAGTGCTGAAAAGCATATGACTTCTTTCTAGGGTGATAAAAATACGCTGGAGTTAGATTTGGGTGATGATTATAAATATACTATTTTTATAGTATGTATATCTCAATACAAAAAAGAGAACTATTTTCTTGCCCTTTTGTTTTTAGCTATACTCCCAACCAATACTCATGGAAAAATCTCAACAAAAAAATAAAATAGTTTAAGAGAGGATTGGATATACCTTTAAGAGAGGATTGGATATACAATTAAGAACAACTCAAAAGCGATTTCACTGGGCAGTTGCTTTCAGAAATGTTTCACATCCTAAATCCTAAATTTTTCCACAGTCTTCAATTCCATATATTCAATAAATAAATACAAGTGGATTCTTAAAGTTTACTTTTCTCTATCATTTAACAAATGTTATTTTTTTAAAAAAGAGACAGTGAGACAGTGAGAGAGAAAGAGAGAATCGATTTTATTTATTTTTTCATCTGATTTTCATTGCTTCAACACATAGTTGTGTATGTGGTGCTGCGATTTGAACCCAGGTCCTCGCATATGCCAGGCAAGTGCCATAACACCTGAGCCACCCACCGCTCCAGCCCCAATTACAAATATTATGGTTTAGTTCTAGAATGTTGCCTGAAAGTTCATATCTTAAATCCTTGATCCACAAGGCAACAATGTCCAGAGATGTGGCTTTTGTAAGGTGATTGTATCATGAGGGCTCTGACCTCATCAATGGATTGAACCACTTATGGGCTGTTAGGACATGGTAGACACTTAGGAGGTATGGCCCATTTGGAGGAAGTAGTTTCTTGGTGGGGTGGTCTTTAAGACTATATTGTGTCCCTTCGTTCTCTCTCTCTCTCTCTCCCTCTCTCTTCTTTTCTCCCTCTCTCCCCCTCCCCTTCCTGAGCAGCTGTACTCCCACTCACCCTCCCCCATCACCATCATGATGTTCTGCTTCAACACAGACCCAGGAACAATGGAACCAACTGACATGGACTGAAACAGGCAAAAACAAATCTTTTCTCCTTTAAGTGATCTCAGGTATTTTGAAACAGAGGTGGAAAACTAACATAAAGAAGAATTCAATCCTAGACTTACAGAATTAAATCAGTAATAAGACTTCTCTGACCCCTCAATCTCTTGTTTCCATGAAAAAAAAAAGTTTTTCAGCATTTAGAAGTAGCAATCTTTTGTTTTCTGCTGGAAGATTGTGGTTCTTTCATATAAACAAAACTGAAGAACATAACTTACCCTTATAAGCAAGAAACTACTGAGAAAACCCATAATTATCCTGAAAGAGATATGTAAGGAAACACATCTTTAGTCTTTTGTATTTTTTTACTGGAGGATTTTCTCTAATGTGGAGGGTGAGGAGCCACATATTACATTACCTAATATTTTAGAATAGCAAGGTACCAATTTGGGGAGAAAACACAAACCAAAAATGAACTGACAACTTCTTTCCTGATTAGAATAATCTTCTGGTTATTCAATTATATATAAAGAGGAACCTATGGGTAAGCACTTATTTATTAATCATTTCAGTTATTATGGAGGAAAGCTATATTCTTTATTACACAAAATCAGTTACTTTCCTTCCAAGTTCATTTTTGTAAGCACATATAATTGATAGTTTTACTACAGAAAAATCTCAATTTTTCTCTCAGTTTCTGTTTTAAATTGTGCTTGCATGCAATTTTGCATACAAAAGAAAGTAAGACATAGTATATATGGGGCCAGATATATCCATTCAGTGTAGAAATGGTAGATTCCAAGAAACACACTTCAAGTGGATTCTTTAAAACAGGAGAGTTTTATTATAATAACATGTTTTTGAAGGGTGATAGATAAGTAAATCAAAGCAAAAGTTTTAGGTTTTATGTATATTGGAGATAAATACTGATAAGTCACACCAAGAAGATGGGGCAATTTCTTTGCTTTGAAAAGTTCTGCCTCTAGTTAACAATCATATGACAAGGACATAATCACCAAAGAAATTCTTTCCTGGATTATATGTTTTTGAAGGCTGAAATCATGCATAATTCTTTGATTCATAGGGCCTAGTACTCCATTTTTCTACCCATCTTTTGAACTAGGGATATCAGTCTCAAGTTGCATTCTTGGTCACAAAATATGCTATTATTTTTACATTTTAGTTCATCCAGGAACTAATAAAATTCTTTTATACATTACTGATGAATTTGAGATAAAGAATAGAACCTTCTATTTTATCATCAGGATAGACCATATCACTATCTCTATTGACTTCATCTAAGATGAAGCATGGTGACAGTTTTCCGAGATGCACATAGAGACGCCAATAAAAACTTAAAAGTTATGTTTCAGGGCTGGAGCGGTAGCTTAGTGGTTTGGACACTTGCCTGGCGTGCGCAAGGACCTGGGTTCAAACCCCAGCACCACGTACACAACAAAGTGTTGGAGCAATGAAAGCCACATGAAAAACTAAATAAAATTGATTTTCTCTGTATATCTCTCTCATTGTCCCTTTCTCTTAAAAAAAAAAGTTATGTTTCAAAGGGCAATTGCTGTCAGAATTACTCTCACATATTACATACTATTTTTCAGTAAAGCCCTTTTTTCTACATGCTTGTTGAATTCAACAAGTTCAACAACTAAATGCAAGGTTTTTCTTAATTAAGAGTTGATAAAAGGGGCTGGATTGGTGGCTCAGCATTATGATGTTTGCCTGGCATGCATGAGAATGTGAGTTCAAAGCCCAGCATCATGTACACAACGAAGTCTTAGAGCAACTAAAGCCACATGAAAACTAAATAAAATTGATTCTCTCTCTCTCCCTCTCTCACTGTCCCTCTCTATTTAAAAAAAAAGTTGATAAGAGCCTACAGAGTCATCATTATGATGGCCGATGGAAAGGCCACAACCCTTTTGAAAATTTAGCAATTGTTCTGAAAAAAAAAAAAAAAAACCCAGAAACTAAAGCTGAGTTCATGTGAAGACAACTTAACCGTACGTGTCTACAACATGGTTCCAAACTTGGTACCTGCTGGGACCAGTCACCTGCCAATGAGTATACAAGTCCAGATATGGCAACCAGAGGGCTTAGTTAAAAGGAACAGCTACTTCCTCAGCTGGACAAATGGGTAGCTATAAAGAGCCACCCTTCATCCTTGTCCTGTGTTCATTTTTTAAACTTTTGGATAAGGAAATAAGTTTCACATGCTCAAAAATGCTGTATCGGCTACCCATGGGTGTGTCCACCACGCCAATGTGCTGCTGCTTGTCGGTTTTTGACCTCTGATCATCAGGGAATAGCATATAAAAGTTGTTTCTAGAACAAGAGAACACTAAATGCCATAATTTAAAATAATCTGTCTGTGACCCAAAGGGCAAATATCTGTGGTGAGAATCAAATTTTCTTTTCTTGCCTTATTTTTCATCACTATAATCTCAGGATCAACATGAGTCGTAGATGCAGAGATTTTGTCAACAGGAAAGTGTTCTGACTTTACTTCCTAGTCTGATTCTTACCAAAATGCTTTGGGAGTAAATAAGTAGAACAAAGATGATCATAACCAATTTGAAAAGGGAGAGCCGAGACCTAAGAGAGGGAAACTATTGAAGGCTGCCTATTCAGGCCTGAGGAGGAGTCAACCCACTTCCCAAGTGTCCAGTACAGACTCCATCTTTTTTAAACGCATGGCTTATCTGGTAAAAGTGATGCTTTTTAAAAGTCATGAATAACTTGGAAATATATATTTAAAAACAGATAATTTAGGGGCTGGAGCAGTGCCTCAGCAGTTGCGGTGCTTGCCTGGCATGTGTGAAGACCTGAGTTCAAACCCTAGCACCACATATACCACTAAGTGTTAGAACAATGAAGACCAGATGAAAAACTAAGTAAAATATTGATTCTCTCTTTCTCCCTTCCTCTCCTTCTCTTTTTCTCTCTCACTCTCACTGTCCCTCTCTCTCTTTAAAAAATAAAAAAGATAATTTAAAAAAATCTCATGTAAGCCCCCATCCCAAACACACAAGTATTTAAAATGGATTCAGTTTTCAACTTTCCATGAAAATTAGTTGCTGCTAGGAAAGCATGTTTTACAATATTTCAATATCATTAGTAGCACTAAAATAACATTCTGGTAACACAGAACAATTTTTTATCATAGAGTAAAATGTTTTATTATAAACATCAGTGTGGTACTTACTAGTGTGTGTTTGATCCAACATGTCTGAGGAAGGAAAAAGTAAAAAACGTGCTTTACAATAGGAATTTTTCAAATGACCCAATAGAAAGATCATTTCTACTAGGATCTCTGTGAAATTATACTGGGAAATAAAAGTGTGTCTCTTTAAATGCAGAAGTTCACAAATCTGAAAACCTTTTCTGTTTAACTATGCACAACAGTCGGCAACCTCATAATTACATACCCAAAGATTGTTCAAATAAAAAGGGAACAAAGCTCCTAACAAAGTTCAATGCATAAGTCAAGACTGCCCGGAGGTATGAGAAGTTTTATGTCTCTGTTTACCCTAGGAGTAAATTAAATGAATGCATATTTAATACATGAATCACAGTTATATTTAGTACACATACTACAGACATGGAGAAGCAGAAGAACTCTTTCTTAGATAAAAAGTATTAATGAAAATTAAACATACACCCACAGGTCTAGATATACCCCACCCAAAATGCAGTCATGAAAAGTACAATATTAAAGAACTGTGAAGCAAAAAGGCAAGGTAGGTTTTCAGTGTCTTGGTTCCGGATAAAGGGCATCCCCATCTCTCAATTATGAAACTTGGACAGGGTTATAAAAGTATCTATTTGAGACATTTGAAACAAAAAGAGGAACAGATGAATTGGGGAAGACTAGAGTTCAAAGGACTAATAAAAGTGATGCTTTCTGTAAGGTCATAAATAACTTGGAAATACAAAAAAATCAACAAACTCATGTATTAAATCCATAGAAAAAAATGCAAAACATTAATATTTATGGCATACAGTTGCAAGATACTTCATAAGATATTTGAACAAGCTATGCTGCTTAACTGTACAAAAACATAGATGTTTAATCCCATTGTCAACTATTTTGAAGAATAACAAGGGATGATAGGAAGGGAGGGGAAGGGGAAATGTTGGAACTAAGATAAAGCAAGGTACTTTCCAAGCAGTTATAAACGTCACTGTATATACTATAGCCATATGTATAAAAAAATGTTCTTCATAGGTATAAGAGTTATGTCACTGTATTTGGGTTTTTTAGGAACAATATAGGACCCAGAAAAAAGGCAAGGGATCAGGGGTTGGGAGGAGGGAGGTAGAGGGGTGGGGTGGGGGGGTATTGAACAAATTATCTTGCTGAATTGCGTGCATTTAGGGATGTGTAACAACTAATCCCAACATTATGTAAAACTATAATGCACTAATAAAAATAAATTTTAGAAAATCAAACATAATTAAAAATATATCATTTAACCCTCCCTCCCAACACACAGGTATTATGCTGGATTCTGTTTTTAACTTCCATGAAAATCAGCTGCTACTGAGAAACCATGTTCTTCAGTATTTCAACAGCATCAGTAGTAGCACTAAAATAATATTCTGGTAACCCAGAACAGTTGTTTTAGAACATGATGTTTTATTATACACCTCAGCATGGTACTTGATAGTGTATTTGATCTAACATGTCTGAAAAAAGAAAAGTTAAAAAAAAAAATGATGGCAAGCTGTGTGCAGTGGTGCAAACTGTAATCCTGAGACACCAGAGGCTGAGGCAGGAGGATTGCAAGTTTGAGGCCAGCCTGGCCAACTTAGAGAGACCCTGTCTCAAAATAAACAAAAAGGGCTGGGGATGTAGCTCAGGGGTGAAACATAAAACTTTATGTCCTTCCAGTACTGGAGGGAAAAAAAATGGTTCATTTTTTTTTTCCTTCTAGTAATCCTTAACCTGAATGCAATGTAACCTCAAATCTGGAAATGGGTCCTGGGACCCAAAAAGGGAATGCTCCCAGGGAAGCCCTCCAGTTTTCTCTTTCAGAACTGGATGCAACAACCTAATGCTCAGAGAAAGTGCAGAAACAGAAATAACCAGGAGTTTTTCTTCTCTCTGTTCTCTGGTGTTCCAGCTTCCAAACAGTCCTGTGGTGACGGTGGAGGTCACAGTGGGAGACTACAGGAGGCACACTCTAAGACAGAAGAACCTTTCTTACTAAATGGTAAAGCTGGGGCTCTAAAAGGGTGGCACAAGTCCTCACTGCCTCTTTTTCTCCATCCTCCTACTCCTTGGCACCAAAAGCAAGAGCAATTATAGAAGAATGAAGCACAGTCAGGTAACTAAAGCCTCAGCTTGGTGGCCAGAGGGCCACCAAGGGAACATTAGGTACTTGGAAAAGACTAGTGGGCCCACCACTATGCTATGCATAAAGAAATCTGATCTGAACCAGTATACCAAAGTCTTTGAAAACCCAACTGACAGCTGTAATATATCCCCCCATCCTGTCCCAAACCAACTACCAAATGACTCATATGTGGACCAGATCTGAATACAGAAGCAAAGATTTGAAATACTAAGTTAATGTTGAACCACAGCTTACAGATGGTGCATTGAAGTTTGTAGCCTTAGCCTAACCTGATGGATTGTCTGCTAAAACAAATGAACGAACAAACAAATCAACCTTCTCTACAGGAGTTAAAGAAGACCCAGAATTTCACAACATAATACCCAATATGTCCAGAGGACAATGCAAAATTAGTTGGGGTGCAAAGAACCAAGAAAATCTTAACTTGCGCTGTAAAAGATAATCAGATACTAGTACCAGCATGCCACAGACGTTGTGATTATCTGACAGGCATTAAAACAGCTATTGTACAAATGCCACAGCAAAAATTGTGAACACTCTTAAAACAAGTAGACAAATAGAAAGTTTCAGCAAAGTAAAAAAATTTTTTAAAAAGGAAATTTTAGAATCGAAAAATACAGTGTCTAGAATAAAGAAAAAAGCTTCACTCAATAGACACCACAAAAAGGCTGAAGATCGCAGAGAGTCATTGAACATGAAGAGAGGTCAATAGAAATTTTCTAAGCTGACAACAGAGAAAAAAAGGTGTTTTGATTTAAATGAACAAACATCAGGAACATTGTGTTAAAGGTTTAACATTCACGTTATCAGAGTTCCAGAACAAGTAAGAATAAGATGCCAAAAAAGTATTAGAAGACCTAATGACTGAAAACGTTCTGATTTTGGCAAAAGACATAAACATGGAGTTTTTAAAATTCAGTGAATTCATATAGCATAAGCCAAAGAAATCCATGCCCAGACATCATAACTAACCTACTGAAAACTAAAAACAAAAAGCAAAAATAAAATAAACTCTTAAAGCAGCCAGAGAAAAATCATGTGTTACCCGCAAAGACAAGATGATTCAAATAACTGCTATTGAGGTCATGGAGATCAGGAGGAAGTGCACATTTGCCAAGCACTGAAAGAAAATAACTGTCAACTCAGAGTGGTGTACACTCCTATCTTTCAGGATTAAAGTGAAACAAAAATATTTTCAGATGAAGAAAAACTAAGATAATTCACTGTCAGTAGAACTGCTCCACAAGAATTGTTAAAGTTCTTCAGACACAAATGATTCCAGAATGAAATTTGACTGGCGCGTTCAATCTATTTGCATTTATTGATATGTGTGCATTTAAGGCTATCATTTTATTATTTGCTTTCTATGTGTTCCCACTGTCATTGTTTTCCATTTTTTCTCTGAAGTTTTGAATATTTTTTCATATTATATCTTAATTCATCTAATGTTGCTGTTGTTTGTCTGTTTTTTGTTTTGTTTGTACTGGGGGTTGAACCCAGGGCCTCACGTATCTTAGGAAAGTGCTCTGCATTGAGCCACATTCCCAGCCCTTTTTATATTTTATTTTGAGACAAGGTCGCATTAAGTTGCCTAGGATGGACTTGAACTTGTGATTCTCCTGCCTCAAGACTCCAGAGTCACAGGGATTACAGGTATGCATCACCACATGTAGCTTGCTTGCATTTTTTAAAAAATAGGTTCATCTGGGGGAATAATGTACATACTTAACTTTTTGCAGTCCATGTAAAAATCAATATTTTACCATTTCAAGTGGAATATAGAAAGCCACCAACATATGGTTCATCTCACGCTCTGAGTATCCAGCTTTTTGTCCCTGTGACAGAAACCCCTGGTAAGAACAGCTTCAAGGAGAAAAAGTTTATTTTAGGCTCACAGTTTCAGAGGTTCAGTCAGGTGGGCTGACTCCATTGCTCTGAGGTAGAATATTGTGTTGGAAATGTGGTGGTAGAAAACTGTTCAGCTCAGGTTAGCCAGGAAGGAGAGAGAGAGAGAGAGAGAGAGAGAGAGAGAGATCAAGGCACCAGGGACAAAATATAAAAGTGAAAGTCATACCCATTGCTACCTACTTCCTCCAACAATATCCTTCCTACCTATAGTTACCACCCAGGACCATAGTTTTTTCAAATTTTTTAATCCACCAAATGGATTAATCCACTAATCTGGTTATAACTCTCATAATCTAATCATTTCACCTCCAAACATCGTTGCATCATCTCACACATGAGCTTTCATGGGCACCTCATATTCCAAACCATAACACCCTCCATTCCATTTTTTGAAAAAAGAGAGAGTGACAGTGAGAGAGAGAGAGAGATAAAGCGAGAAACAATTTTATTTAGTTTTTCATGTGGCCTTTGTTGCTCTGAGACTTCACTGTATGAGTGGTGCTGGGGCTTGAACTTGCGTACTTGCGCATGCCAGGGAAGCACTGTAACTGCTGAGCCACCACTCCAGCCTCCATTCCCCATTTTATGAGCCACCACACCAGCCTCCATTCTCCATTTTATATTTGTCTTATCTCTTAAATCTACATACATCAAAATCCTATAAGACACTGTATAATTTTTTTCAACCATTAAATACATGTATTTTGAAGAACCAACAAATAAAATTGAATAGTCTATTATATTTATGTAGGTATTTACCATTTCTATTGTTTATTCTTCATTTTTTTGATAAAATTATTTGGTAAAATGAAGCTCATGTTTTCCTCCCAACAAGACTGCATCAGTCATCCAATGCTGGGCATCTGATCTACCATCAACCTAGTTCACGCTGAAATCTATAGTACAGCAATCTTTGTATAGGAGAACTGTATAGTTCCTTGGTAGCAGGTTGATTGTGTTGAGCCCTTTCCATCATGGAGGGAATTTCTCCTCCCTGGAACAGAAACATCTTCAGTCTTAGTTTATTTTCTATTGCTATAACATAATACTTGAGCCTGGGTAATTTATTTTAAAGAAGGGTTTATTTTGGCCCACAGTCCTAGAAGTCCAAGAGTATGACACTGGCATCTTCTCAGCTGCTGATAAGGGTCTTGTGGTAGAAAGAGGAAGAGAAGCAAGAGAAAGCCAAGGGAGCTGAACTTGCTTTATAATAACCCACTCTTTTGGGAAATAATCCAGTCCCAGGAAAGTGAGAATTCGTTTACTCCTGCGAGATGGCATTCATCTGTTCAAGAGGCTCTGCCGTGACTCAAACCCCTCTCTCACCGTTCCCCGTCTTCCACCATGGCTGTATTGAGGAATTAAGCCTTAATATGAGTTTGGGTGGACAAACCATGTTCAAACCGTAGAAATATTCCTCTCCTCTTCCTCTTCCTTCATCCAATTGTGTTTTGTTCTAGTTTTGGTCTTACAGTCCTAAGGATTGAGGCCAGGGTCTCATGCATGCGAAACAAGCACTTTTACCCCTGAGCTCTTTCCTAAGCCCATTTTATCTTATTTTACTTTATTTTGAGACAGGATTTTCCTAATTTCCCAGGCCAACCTCAAACCTGCATTCCTTCTACCTCAATCTCACAAGTAGTTGGGATCATATGTGTGCAGCATCAGTCTCAGTACAGCAATGTTATTTATATGAATTTGCCTTCCTTCCCTATAACACTTCTGCCAGTGCCATCATGCTTGGGCTTGCAGAATGCTTTATCCTCTGTTATAACTTTGGTTCTCTACAAAGAATTCATTTTACAACAAAAGACATGTGGCATGGAATGTGTGCTCTAATTTCATTGGCTCTACAATTTTCCCATCACTCGGAAGCAACTATCTGCTAGATGGTGGAGCGACCACTTAAAGGGAAAATTGTTTTTTTAGTTTTTATTCAATAAACATGGTCTTACAATAGGAGGGGTTCATCATCATACAATTAAGAATAAAAGTGAAATGACAGAACAAGCCAATATTGGTGTCAGACCATGGTTTCCCGCTTTGGGTTCCCCAAGGTTCCATGTTTCACTTTACTTAAGATCCAAGTTAATTGGACTTCTTGTGGAAGTCAGAGGTTCACCTCAGGTTAGATTCCTCCATACTACCTCCCTCTGGTCACCTTGATGTCCTTCCTATTCCCTTGCCCCCTTCCCTAACCCCCTCCCTACGTCCCCCAGGAACCTAAGCACAGTTCCCCAAGATCATGTAAGAATTCATACATGCTGAGGTAATTGTTAGGTTAGCCATCTAACATACTGATTCTGCTTATATTCTAGCATACACAAATGAGAGAACACATTCGGCCCTTGATGAGCAAAATTTTTTCCATCTCCATCCACTTGGCTGCAAATGCCATAATATCGTTTTCTCTAATAGCCGAGCAGTATTCCATTGTATATATGTACCAAAGTTTTTGGATCCGCTCATCAAGTGAGGGACATCTGGGTTGGTTCCATAATTTAGATATAGTAAATTGAGCAGCTGTAAGCATTGATGAAGCTGTATCTCTGTAGTAAGCCGATTCTAGCTCTGTTGTGGTACCACTGAGAGACAACACCCGGTGACAGTATGATGTACTGTCACAAGGCACAATACATGCTTTACATCAGCAACCAACACATGATATTGTTTACACAATAGCAAGATTAAAAAAAAGTCCCAGAATAAAAGGGGATAATTATGGGGAGAGGGCTTTCCTCTCACTCCTCTAACTCACAGCCCTCTCACAGAATTTTTGTTCCTTGCCCTGAAACTTCGAAGTTGATAGGTTCAGAGCATTTTGTTCAAATAAGAAGAATGCATTAACCAAGGGACACAAAAATGTCTACGTTGAATTGTAATTTGAAACAACCACCTGACAGTTTTTGGCTCCTCAGGCCACAAAGCTAACAGATAAAAACAGAGGTGTATCAGTCAGTTGTTGCTGCAGTAATACTGCATGACAACAACCACAAAAATCTCAAGAGCATGCAATAAAGAATACGCTGGGTCTGCAGATCAAGTCAGGGAAGCTAGCTACCAGGCTCTACAAGGCAGTTTGCTATACATGCCTCTTTCTACTGCCTGGCAGAAGGAGCAGGGGCTGCCTACCGCATGCCACTTCAGGCCTAGATTTGAAGCTAGCATGTTCTTTCTGCGCATGTTCCATTGGCTGATGGAAATCACAAGGCCAAGGCCACAGTTGAATACAGATATTCAACTTTTCTAATTCTTGTGCTTTAAACTTCTTATTCATTCCTATGGGCTGTCTTGGTTTTAGTCTTTCTCATATTCTGCTTTCCATATTTGATACTTCCTTTGGACTACTGCTGACACACTCTCCTCCCTAACCTGTAACTTGTGAGTATTCTCACCCTTCTGTAGTTTGCTGATCTACTTTGTTCCCAACCTCACACACTGGAAATGTTCCTGAGTTTCTGTGTTCTCATAGGATGTCTAGACCAATCCCTTGATTCTTTTCCAATTTAGAACATAATGGAGGAGAACTAACATTTTTGGAAATCCTACTGTGTGCCGAGCACTAACTCATATACCATCTCATCTATTGTCATAGCTCTGTGAAACAGGATTTGCAGTTCCCACAACACAGATGAGAAACCTAAGACTCAAAAAGGGAAAGTAACCTGCCTAGGGTCACAGAACTTGTGACTTTTAGAATTCACACCAAAAAATACAACCATTTCAAAATTTAGGCTTTCCCTTTTAATGCTACTCCTTCCCCAAAATCCTGACTTTAGTCTCAGGCTTAATACTTTGTTTATCAAAACTTGGATTCTAGCCATTGCCTTTTAGAAACCTGAACAAGCGATTTTATTGTCTTAGGGGAAATGCTCAGTAAGAAGTAGCCAGGTACAGTGATGCATACCTGTAATCCCAGAGGGTCAGGAGGCAGGAGGATCACAAGTTCAAAGCCAGTTTCAGCAACTTTGTGAGGCCCTAAGCAACTTAGGGAGACCTTGTCTCAAAATAAAAAATAAAATGGGCTAAGGATATGACTCAGTGGTAAAGTGACCCTGGGTTCAATCCCTGGCACCTCCCCACCCCTCCCCAAAAAAAGAAGTTAAAGATTTCTGATTAGGGGCTGGAGCGGTGGCTCGGGGTTAAGACACTTGGCTGGCATGTGCAAGTACTCAAGTTCAAACCCCAGCACCACATACACAACCAAGTGTCCCAGGAATGAAGGTCATAGGCAAAACTAAATAAAGATTGCTTCTCTCTCTCTCTCTCTCTCTCTCCCCCCCTCTTTCTTAAAAAATAAAAATAACTTAATTAAAAAAAAAGACTTCTGATTAAAGGAAACTACCTACTCTGGTCTAAGACCTTGAAAAGACTTAGTGAAAGAAGCAGGAACAAAATGTTGGCTGGATGGAGATGAAGATACTCGTTCAGTGAAGCAGCATAAGCCTAAAGGCACAGGGGTGGGAAAACCCAGAATGTGCTTGGGAATAGCAAGAAGTCCTCTTGCTGGGCTCCAGGAAGAGAGATGAAGTTTAACATCCAATTGGGAATAATATCTGAGGCTGGACTGTGTATGAAAAGAGTGAGTGCTTTTTCCTCTAATGGAAATCACAGTGAAGTAAGCAGCAATTACTGCCAAGACCTGTCAAGGCTGAAGGGAAACAAGGATTTTATTCCATCCTCTTATATTAACAAAAGAATGAACCAAACTATAAACTAATTCTCTGTGTAAACATTCCAAAACTGTAATTGGAGAAACAAAGAGCTTGGTATGCTAAAAGACCCAAGAATATGTGTGAATGAGGTCAATTATAGGCCACGGACAGAGAAAGGCAGGAGGAATTAGGAAGATGAGTTAACTAGAAAGTCTACCAAAGAAAGAGTCCATCAAAATCTCCTTTTGGGAAGATGTGGAGCAGACATTACCAGCAAGATGATTAATCCCAAGAGTAATTGAAATTAAACTCATAATTTAATGAAAGATTTCAGGAATATATAATGTATTTCTTTTTAAATACTTAAAAATCCTAGAAATACAGAATTTCACCATGTAGTTGATATTTTGAAACCTGGAAATTAACACTTTCATTATAATTTATCTTTCTACACTCTTTCAGGATCCAGTCATTTCTGAACCCATAAATGTAAGAATTGTTAGTAAATTTCAATTACCTGTAGCTAAAGAAAAGGAAGGGAAAGATAATTTTTGTGTCCTTTGAAAGACAAGCAATGGATCAAAGGTGAATACTTGGTTCATTTTAATATGTGCTCAGAGTGTGCTAAATCCATTTTGAAAATATGTGTTTGGGTTCATTGGCATAGTGTAATGTTTGAAAGCTTTGGACTCAAGGGGCTTTCATTTAATTTTTTATTAGTGACAGAATATTGGTGCAAAAAATTGCTTGAGTTTGTCATCATATACATTCCCATACAAGATTCTAAACATGGGAGTCTTCTCTAAATTTTATTAGTTTTATTTTGATCTCTTCAGTCTTTGCATTCAGAATCACTTGATCCTGAACATCTCTCTCCTCCAAGTCCTTCTTCCTTTCCCTGCTCAAGTCCTTCAGGGTCTTATTGTTTATAGAATACATCCTTTTCTCATCCTACAAAGGCCAATATGTATGAAGTGGCTTCTGCCTGTGTTTCTGTCCTCGCTGTTTTAATTTGTCTTGGTGCTATAACAAAATGCTGTAAACTGGTGACTTGTAAACAACAGAAATTTATTTGTCACAGATCTGGAGACTGGAAAGTCCCAGATCAAGGAGGCTGTAGATTTCATGTCTGGTGAGAGCTTGCTTTCTGACTCACAAGTGGTTCCTTCTTCCTATATCTTCTCATCCTTACACTCCAACCACACAGGCTACTTTTCCGTTTCTCAAACCTGCCCAAACATTTACTGCAAGGGGATTTCACACAAAAATTCCTCTCTGCAGAGCATTCAGGGACCACTCTTCTTCATCCTTCATGTTGCAGCTTCCCTGTCACTTCAACAAAAAATTTCTGGTCATAACACATATCACAAACTATAATTATCTTCTTTATTGGTATATTTTACTCGTTTACTATCTGTCTCTCTTAATAAGATATAAGCTTCAAGGGGAAGGTACCAAGCACAGGTACAACCCAACTTATCTGTCAAGTCTCAGTTCAACTATTATTCTTTGTATCCTTACGGCCTGGCACATAGTCAACAGCTGATGAATGAATGAATGAATGAATGAATGGAAAAGGAGTGAGGCAAACAACAGTGACCTTAACATAGAAACATGAATCAGACTTAGACTGTGAGAAAGAGGATTTTTTTTAATGCTGAGGTTGGAAGCTAGGGCCCTGCACATGCTAAGAAAGTGCTCCTCCACTGAACTACATCCCTAGAATCTTCCAAAAAATTTTCCAAAACCAAAATACCCCACAAAATTCATGATGTTGATAATATGGTATCATCTATAAACTTCATAGCTGTTTGCTCTAGGATAAATAAAAGTATAATTGATTCAAAGTCATTAAGTAGGGGCTGGAGCAGTAGCTCAGTAGTATTGTGCTTGCCTGGCATGGATGAGGACCTGCTTTCAAACCCCAGCACCACATACACAACTAAGTGTTGGAGTAATGAAAACCAGATGAAAAGCTAAATAAAATTGATTCTCTCTTTATCTTGCTATCTCTTAAAAAATCATTCAACAAATATTAAAATTGTAACAATTTTTTAATCTAATAACTTGGTAATACTTACCACCATCCTCCATCACAGAGCTAATGAAAAGAACAAATAAATTCTTCAAACTATCCCTTTTCTGCAGATGTCATGATCCTATATCTGGAAGATCCAAAAAAACTCCACCAGAAAACTGAGCTTATAAACAGATATTGCATATTCGCAGGCTACAAGATCATCACCCATAAATCAATTGCTAACAATAATAGGGCAGAAGAAGAAATCAGGTTCACAATATCCTCAAAAAGAATAAAATACTTGGGAATTAATCTAAAAAGGGAAGTAAAAGATCTCTACAAAAAAAATTATCAAACATTAAAGAAAGAAATTGAAGAAGACCTGAGAAGATGGGAAGATGTCTTGTTCCATGTTTTTAGTTAGGCAGAATTAATATAATTAAAATGGCCATTCTGCCAAAACCACTATACAGATTCAATGCAATCCCCATCAAGATGCTCCAATGTCATTCTTTACAGATATAGAAAAAGCAATTCTCAAATTCATTTGGAATAACAAGAGATCCAGAATAGTCAAAACATTACTAAGCAAGAAAGATGAAAAAGGAGATTTCACAATATCAGATCTAAATCAAAATAGGAACGAAGACCAATGGAATAGAATAGAAGACTTTGAGACAAATCCACAAATCTTTAAACATTTGACAAAGGAGGTCAAAATATAACACGGAAGAAAGGCAGCTTATTCAATAAATGTTGCTGGATAAACTGGACAGCCATTTGCAGGAAGTTGACGTTAGATCCTAACCTCTCACCTTGCACAAAAATCAAATCAAAATGGACCAAGGAACTAGGAATTAAACCAGGTACTATACAACTGCTAGAAGAAAAATTAGTACCAATACTCCAGCACATGGGAGTTGGCAATGACTTTCTCAACAAGACTCCCAAAGAAAAAGAATTAAAGTCAAGAATCAATGAATGGGAAGGCACTAAATTATAAAGCTTTTGCTCAGCCAAGGAATTGGTCAAAACTATCAAAATAGAACCTACAGAATGGAAGATAATCATGGACTATGATTCCTCTGATAGGGGACTAATATCCAAAATGTACAAAGAACTGAAAAAACTTAACATCAAAAACACAAACAATCCAATGAATAAATAGGCCAGAGAGCTAAATAGAAACTTCTCAACAGAGGAACTCAAGCAAGCTAATGAATATATGAAAAAGTATTCTAAATCACTAGTAATCAGAGAAATGCAAATCAAAAACTACATTAAGATTTTACCTCACTCCAGTCAGATTGGCAAAGATAAAGAATATAAACAATTAACAGATGCTGAAAGGGTTATGGGAAAACAGGAACACTAGCACACTGTTGGTGGAACTGCAGACTGTTACAGCTACTCTGGAAAGCAGTGTGTAGATTCTTCAAAAAGTTAGGAATGGATCCACCATATGACCCAGCTATCCCTCTTCTGGGTGTTTTCCCAGAGGAGTTAGAATCAGCACATTACAGTGATGCAGCAAGATAAATGTTCATAGCAGCTCAATTTACAGAAGATAAATTAAGGAATCAACCCAGATACCCTTCATTGGATGAATGGATCCAAAAGCTGTGAGTGACATACATATACACACACACACACACACACATGATAGAGTTTTTTTTTTTTTAACTAAAAAGATGGTTTTTAATGGGAACCAGAGGTATGGCTACAATTATGTAGTCCAACACAAATCCATGGGTGTTCAGGAGTTGGAAGGTTACAAAACGAGGGTAACATTGGGTACAGGAAGAAAAGCTGTTCCAGAACCTCAGGAGCCAGGCTAATATGGCCTCTCCCTGCGATCCTGTCTGTGCTCACCCCTGGAGTCCATCTTGCCAGGGCCAAAGCCACCTCTGTCCCC
>PVKS010010605.1:38840-59768 GCA_004027875.1 Aplodontia rufa | reverse complement strand
GGAGGAGGGGGAGGAGAAGGGGAGGAGGAGGAGGGAGAGTGGGAGGAAGGGGAGGGGAGAGGGATGAGGAGGGGGAGGGGAGGGGGAAAATAATGTGGAGGTTAAAATAAACTTAAGAGACTTAACAACGAATTGGAATATGTGGAGATTATTTCAAAACTAGTCCAAACTAGTGAATTCTAATGATAATATGGAAGGGATCTAAGGGAAAATTTGAATGCAGGACTTTCGTTTCTATGGTTTATCTTGTTAAAGGTGGTACTAGTAACTATTTCTTTAAGTCCTCATCTTTTTTTTTTTTTTTAAAAGAAAGAGGAGATAGTGAGAGAGACAGAGAGAGAGAAGCAATTTTTATTTAGTTTTTCATGTGACTTTCATTCCTCGGACTCTTCATTGTGTGCGTGGTGCTGGGGTTTGAACTCGCATACTCGCCCATGCCAGGCAAGCTCCATAACTGCTGAGCCACTGCTCCAGCCCCAAGTCCTCATCTTTTTTTTTTTTTTTTTTTAGGGCTGAAGACCGAACTTGGGGCCTTGCGCATGCTAGGCAAGCGCTCTGTCACTGAGCTAAATCCCCAACCCCAAGTCCTCATCTTTTAAAGATAAATATAGAAATGCTTACAGGTGAAATGGTATGAGTTCTAGGATTTGCTTCAAAAAATGTGGTGGGTGGGTGGGGTGAGGATGAAATGAGAGAAGGGGCTGTCCAAAGACTTGGGCAGTGGTGGGCAAAGGTGGCATTAGGCTGTTCTTGTTTGTATTTCTTTGAAAGTTCCCGTAATAAAGGGTAGCTTGTTTGAGCACCCCCTCCCCCACAATGTCCTTAAAGGTTATTTGATGGATGAACAAGCCAGGCAGGGTCTTGGAGGGTGGCTCTGGTGGTGGTGTGGAAAGGATGGGTGAACAGCCTGGGGGCAAGGAAAGGCTGAGTGTTTGGCTCTTAGTGACCTGAACAAGTTCTTACAGGCAAGCGCGCTGCTCCTGGTCCCACCGGACCCTATATGTCTCTCAGAGACTTGGTTTCCTCAACCATCAATGAGGGACAAAGACCTTACCCTTCCTCAGTTGCATGTGGCTCTTCTGAGAAGCACCCATGAAGCTGCCTACTGTGGGGAGAAGGGATCATGGGTGCTGTGCAGATATCAGGAGCAGCGATGGAGCGTGAGCTCCACCCTGAATTGTGTGCGGGGCACCCACTGTCAGCCAGGTCACCCAGCACCCAGGCCTGCCAAGGGTTCACAAGACCTCACAGCTGCTGGCCAAGTTCCTGGGGAAGGGATATCCATGCCAGAGTCCTAGAGAGGAGCCCAGCAGGCCTCTGTCATCCACCACCCGACAGTGTGCCCTGGGGAGTGCAGGCACAAGAGCCCTCCTGTCCCTGACCTATAGCTGAAGAAGTGAGGGCCTCTGAGCCTGAGGAAGTCATGGCCTTTCCACAGGCCAGGCACATGGTTGGGGGCAGGGGGAGCAGACAGAGGAGCCAACTTCAAGGATGACAGGGAGCACAGAAGGAGCCTGGGCCTCCAGGGGACTGCACCTGCTGGGATCTCAGCTCTCTGTGGCAAGGGAAGGGCCTGGGGCTACCACAACAGCCCCGACCTACTGCTGTCTCTGCTCTTGCTGTCATGAGCCAAACACGTCAGTACTAGAAAGATGGCAGCGGTTAGGTTTGGCACCCCTTCCTGCTTTCCCGGGGACCAAGGGGTTTCCTGGGGCACAGGACTCCCCATGCCCAGATTGGCAAACCAGGAGTCGTCAGTGCCCCTCACTACTTTTGATGTCCCCATGGACTCAGAGCCACAGCTTTGTCCACCCATATGGCCCAGAGAGGTTGCAACCTGCAAAATCAGCCAGTCAGTGGTGGCATTGGAAGAAAGATCCAGGGTCCTGCTTTCTTAGCCAGGGTTACTGATTTCTCCTGGCCATGCTGCCTCCCAGTACCCTCTTCTGATGCGCCACCTGTGGAGAGGACTTAAGGACCTCCCTTCTCCCTTCCCAAATAGAAAGACAGCCAAGCACCTCACTGCCTGGGTCCAGTGGCTCTGGCTTCAGTGATTCCGAGGGCTAAATGGGGCTTCCTCTGGGTCCTCTGCAGGTAAGCAGCTTGGATGTACCCTTTCCCCAGGGGCCAGCTCTTCCTCAGGGAGGGCTGAAAGTCCCTCAAGGCCCGCAGAGTGCACCTGGCATCTCTTTAGTGCAGAGTGCTCAAAGCCACGGTCCAGAGTCCCAGGCAGAACCTGGACACACTGGGCCTGGAGGCTGGAGCAGAGTGGGGGCTCTGGTAGGTGTTCCCCAGGAAGAAGGTCTGAAAGAGGAATGAGAAGGAAAGGGCTTCCCATGAGTGGAGGCAGCAAGCAGCAGCTCGACAGGGACCATTCCACTTTCCCCAAGGAGGAAGGGAAACAAACCTGGCTCTGTTTTCACACCCGAGAGACCTGGGGCAGTCACTTCACCTCTCTGAACGTGTCCTCCACAAAATGAACACCTGTCACATAGGGTGATGAAGCTGATGACACTAGGCTGGCACCTGCAAGACCTTTAACCAATAGGAATTCCCCTCCCATTCAAATCATGACTCCAAGTGGCAGCTGCGTCCCTATTTTAAGGAAGGACCTCACTCCTAGAGGGAACATTCTGGACGCACCTGCATTGTTAACAGTGCAGCCCCTTTCAGAAAGACCAGGGGAGGGCAGTGCGATTCCCCACGAAATCTCTGGCTCAGATACAGAGGTGCTCAGCCCTAGCCAGCCCTGGAGTCATCCAGGACTTTCTGACTCCCACCCAGAAGACTTTCTGAGTTTGTTCTGGAGTGTGGCCTGGGTAGAGATCGTTCAAAGTCCCCAGGTGACTCCAAGGCAGATGAGGATGGAGAGCTGCCGCCGGGCTTGGCAATACTCCCAATAAAGATCAAGTGAATTCCTCACGTCAGATTTTCCCTATGTCAAGGTACAGCTGGATGTGGAGGCAGATGTCTCCCAAGATTTGCAAGATTAAAGAAAAATTTAGCCCTTCAGCCCCTTGAACACTAAGGTCAGCGGTGCAATGTAGTCACATGCTTAAAATGGGTATTTCAGGTTTGGTTGTAACACGTTGAATAGCTCCATGTTGTCATTTTTCCCCTCTCTGTTTTTTTAACAGAAGTCTTTGTCCAAAATCTTTAAAAATCTGATGTTCTGGGCTGGAGCAGTGGCTCAGCGGTTATGGCACTTCCCTGGCATGTGCGAGGACGTGGGTTCAAACCCCAGCACCATGTACAAAATGAAGTGTGTCAGAGCAATGAAAACCACATGAAAAACTAAATAAAATTGATTCTTTCTCTCTTCTATCACTGCCCCTCTCTCTCTTAAAAATAAATAAATAAAACCGATATACCACGTCCCTCTGATACAGATATCTGAGAATAAGTTAGAAAACATTTGAAGCATATTGGAATATGTGTAGAGAAAAATGCCATTTTGAAATACAAGGATTGGGGGTCTGGACCGGTGGCTCAGCAGTTACAGCGTTTGTTCAGCATGCGCGAGTACATGGGTTCAAACCCCAGCACCTACGTACACAACTAAGTGTCAGAGCAGCAAGTCATGTGAAAAACTCAATAAAAATTGATTCTCTCTTTGTCTATTTCTCTCTCACTGTCCTCTCTTAAAAAAAAAAAAAAGAAAGAAAGAAATACAAGGATTGAGGGTGGTTAGAAAGACATCTTTCAGAACAAATGTCAGGCATTCTTTTAAGATGAGTAAGTGCCACTACTGGGCAGTTCATCCCCCAGTTGAAGTCACAGCTGCTCACCGATTCTGCAGGAGGCCTTCCGGATGGGGCTGGGTCTCCAACACTGGCATGATGACATTGAAAATACTTGATCCAGTCCTGGGAAATTGATGCGTCCTTTCTTTTCGCACACCAGAGGAATCCGGCAGCATCTTTTCAGATTTCTCTTTTCCTCTTAGAATCTTCATGGAGGAGGAAACAAGCCTTAGTGTAGGGGCTCTCATAGCAGCACCCTGGACCATCATGCCCTGGGACCCTGTTGAAATGCAAATTCTCCTGCCTGGAAATTCTGACATGGGGCCCAAATTCCGGGTGATTTTGATTCCCCAGAGGCGAGAACCACTGGCGAGGGACACACAACCAAGCTCGAACAGACATTGCTTCAAACACCAGTTCCACCACTCACTACATGAGCTCTAGTCTCCTCACCTGTAGAGGAAGAGTGATAACAGCCCCTACCCCTCTGCGGCTGTGTTGAGGTTGAGGGGAAAGAATGCAAGTGAAGCAGTTAGCACTGCTTTTTATGGCTCACTCCCCTCACCCAAGTCCCAGGCCTGATTCTTTCCATTGTTGTTTAGCTTGCTGAAATCATATTTATTTTCAGAGTTCAAAATAACATACTTAGGGGCTGGAGCAGTGGCTCAGCGGTTTGAGTGCTTGCCTAGCACGCGTGAGGACCCGAGTTAGAATCCCAGCACCACATATACAACTAAGTGTCGGAGAAACAAAGACCAGATGAAAAAATAAATAAAACTGATTCTCTCTCCCTCTTAAAAAATACTTAGCTTTATTTCTTTTTTTTTAATTAGTGCATTTTAATTACACAGCATAATGGGTTTTGTTGGGCCAGCCCTGTTTCTTGGTATTGCAAAAGTGCTCAGAAAATAGCTAACATCTTCTTATGTTATCGAGTAATCTGATATCTCATCCATCATCAGGGCATTGGCCCAGTTGAGTTCTGGAAAGTCTTCAGTCAGTCAGTGGAGAAAATCCAACGGAATCCGCAGTGGAGCGACTGGAACTAATAAATGTATTTAGTGACATTGCCGGATACTAGATCAATAAACAGAAATCAAGTTTATCTCTACATGCTAGCAAAACAAAAATTGGAAAATGAAATTTATAATGCCATTTGTAACAGCATAAAAACATGAAATGCTTAGGTAGAAATCTAGCAAGAGAACGGTACTGAAAACTATAAAACTCAGCTGAGAGAAGTTAAACTAGACTCAAATAAGCAGGAGGTTAGCTCACTGTTGAATGCAGCATCACCAAGATTTACACCTGTTTTCTTCTCTCACTTGTATCTGTGTTTGGGCCTTTGATCATGTAAGTCCATTTGTTAGGTGAGGCAAGGCTCAGACGTCGTTCTTCGGCATGTGGACATCCTGTGATCCCAATACCATTTGCCCTGTTTTCTGCACATTGAATGATCCTGGCACCATTGCAGAAAACCAATTGATCGCAAATGGGAAGTTTTTATTTCTGGGCTTTCAAATCCGATTCCTTTGGTTTATATGTCTATGTTTCTGCCAGTACCATACAGTGTTGATTTCTGTAGATTTGTAATAAAATTTAAATCGTGAAATAGGAGTCCTCTAGTTTTTCTTCTTTTTCAACATTGTTTTGAGTATGCTAGGTCTGGACAACTGAGTTTGGACAAAGATGTAAAGGCAGAGGGAAAAGCATCATCTTTTCAAGAAATACAGCTCCACAGCAGCTGGATATCCGTTTGCCGTGACTTCCTCTTCTGTCTGTGCTACTGTTTTCGACTGGACCCTTTTTTTTCCTGAAATGCTGCTGCTCTTCCAAATACCATCTTCTTATTTCTTTTCAAAAACATAATTTTAATCAAGTTGACCTAAATTGACAGATTCTTGGCCTGTGCTCTCTGATTTCAAAGGCTGGGCCTTATCTCTCTTCATAGGCTATTTCCTGAATTGTGGGAGCGTGGGAAGCCTAAGTGGACAGGCTGACAGACGGGAGCTGGGGAGGCAGCCTGTGGATGTGCTCCCTGTGCCTTCCCCGGACATGGCCTCCCCTCCCTTGGCAGCTGTAGGGAAGGGCCTGAGTAGCCACAGCCACAGGGATCCAGGCACCTGCAGAGCCTTCATTCACAGACACACACCTGGGGGCTCCTCAACATCACTACCCGCTTCCACTCTTGTCCACCAGGGTAACCTGTCAGCACAGGGCAGCCAAGCCTCTCTGCAGGACAGCAGTTCTCCATATGGCCCTGGATGCAGCAGCAGCAGCAACAGCACTTGGGGAATTCTTAGAAATCAAATTCTCAGACCTTATCCTCAACCTGTTCAGTCATAAACTCTGGGAGTGGGACCCAACAATTCATGTTTTAACCAGCCCTTCGGGTGACTCTGATGCACATGGACTGTTCACAAGTTTCCCTGGTGGCCAGGCGTGGTGGCACACGCCTGTGATGCCAGTAATGCAGGAGCCTGAGGCAGGAGGACTGCAAATTCAAAGCCAGCCTTGGCAACTTAGCAAGGCAAGGCCCTTAGTAACTTTTCATGACCCTGTCTCAAAATGAAATTGTGCTTCTATATATAAACACACACACATACACACACACACACATATGTACACATACATACATATACATACAGGGCTGGAGATGTGGCTCAGTGGTTAAGTGTGGGGTTCAATCCCTGGTACCAAAAAAAAAAAAGACAAAGAAGAAAAAAGTTTCCCTGGCAGTACTAAATTACCAAAATTTCATACACTGCTTCTGCAATTTGCTACCTGTTATTTAAAATCTTAGGATCTCAGTTTCTTTATCTGGTGTGTGTGTGTGTGTGTGTGTGTGTGTGTGTGTGTGTACGTGTTTGGTACGGGGTATTGAACCCAAGGGTACTTTACCACTGAGCTACATCCCCAGTTCTTTTTATTTATTTATTCTTTTAATTTTCAGACAGGGTCTCGCTAAGTGGCTGAGGGTTTTGTTAAGTTGCTGAGGCAGGTCTTGAACTTGTGATCCTCCTGCCTCAGCTTCCTGAGTTCTTGGAATTACAGGCATGTATCACCATTCCTGGCCCAGATTCTTCATCTGTAAAATGGGAGTAATAATGGTACCAGCCCCACAAGGCTCTTGTTCACATAAATAGAATGAGTCATGTAAATAAATGATTTCGGGAGCACTTCATAAACATTAGCGTGAAAATGTGAATTTCCCTTGCTGCTCAGTGAAGGGAGGTCATTCTCATGTGTAAGTTGCATAAACACTCTTTGAGCTTTTATGAAGAAACTTGCAAATGATGGCCTTACCCCTTTCTGTAGCAAGCAAGGTAGGTGCTACCCTCTTCGTCATACAAAGGCAGGGATTCAGGTGGTGACCAGTACTTCCAGGGTCACAGTGAGAAAGCTGTGGGTCTGGGACCTAAACCGCTTCTGAGCTGAACATCTGTGTCTTTCAGCACATGACGTCACGAGTTCTTAGAGTGCAACCTTGCAATCTTGGTTGGCACAGTTCATTTCATTTAGGTGCTTGCATTTGTCTATTGCAGGAAGAAAGTTCTGGTTAATTTGATGCTGTTAGTTATATATAAAGTTCTCTGCAGGACCCAGCTTGGCACCTGACCTGTTGCTGCTCTCTGAAGTTCGTTTTGATGAGGAGGAACAGGAAGTGTTTAATGGGACAGCTCCAACTTCTATCTCCAACATTTCTTAAGTGAATGTGTAGCCTTGAACAAGACAACTCTCCTAAAACTGCTTTTCTTCTGCAAGAAGTATGATCCCTATCTTCCCAGTTCCCCAAACAATCCTAGGTCTCAAATTACATAATATGCAAGATGTGGAAGCACTTTGCAAACTATTAACTGTATGCACAAATATGGGATTGGAAATCACAGAGACAGTAAGGGAAGAATTTGCTAAAGATGAACACCGCTGGGCCTGTCAGCTGCAAATGCCTCCAGTCTGGCAAGGCCAAGGTAGCTGGTGGGAGGTAGGTGGGAACTGGTGGAAAGTTAGTCAGGATGTGTGGTCTGACCCTTGTCAAGGAGTGGCCTGCTGGGGCAGGGGGAATCAACGATCTTGCCAGGCAGACCTGCAGGTATATGCTATCTATTGGGCACAGCCCACTGCTGCCCTGCTTCCTGGTTAGCCAGAGGCCCTCTGCAGTCAGGCCCAAGGAGCCCACTTGAAGTGAACAAGTTCTTGTCCCAGCTGTCTGTTCATAGAATGACTATAGGCAGAGCCTCACTCTTTGGGCTTTACTTCTCTAAAACAGGTGGCTGATCTCCAACTACTCTACCACCCCTTATTATTCCTCCTACAGGACCCCCAAATTACCCTACCAAATCTCATTTCCTGAATAACGATGAATATGTTTGCCCCTTTGGTGATTTTCAGACCCACAGCTGGCCTTTTGGGGACCACCTTCTGGCAGTAAGGGTTGAGGCAGGAAAATCAGACTGCTAGACCATGGCCTTGGACAACATGCCAAACCCTTTGACCCTTAGTTTCTCCACCTGCAAAACAGAGATCACCAACCCCTCCAAGTTATGGAATTGGAAATCAGTGAGATGATGTGTGCCAAGGGCCTCCCCTGCACTAGCACATGCTAAGCTCAGCGGGAAGCTGTTATTGTGGCCAGCAACCCCAGGTCACAGAGACTGATTGCAGAGAATAGAAGAGACACCTGATACTTCTAGAAACTTGCAAGTCCTAACCCAAGAGCTATAGACATTCTTTTAGGCTTTCAAAGCCTAAAAGACTCTCATCCCCACATCCAGGGCCCCCACCCTGGGAACCACTGACCCAGAGCATCTTAAAGCTTCTTCCAGTTCAGACACTGTAGGTCTTGGGAACTCTCAGCCATGCTGACAATCAGCCAAGCCTCTTAAAAGAACCCTGCATGGTCAGCGCAGCTGGGCTCTGGTGAGTCCAAGGTGGACCACAGGAGGAGGCCACAGGAGTCCTGTCTCGCAGGGCTGGTGCCCCGAAAAGGAGGCACTCATCAGAAAGAAGCTGGCGTTCCCTCTTAGAGCCGCTGGAACAGAGCCCAGGCTCCATACCTCTCCCACCTCTGATCTGGAAAGGCTGGGAGGGAAGGAAGTGGTTGTTTCAAAGGCTGGGCGAACCCCTTTGCAGCAGTGTGGGAGTCTTAAGAGTGAGTCCCAAGCCCTCTCAGGAGCCGCCTGTAGCAGAACCATGCCCGTTTCCTCTTCTTCCGCTCGCCTTCCTTCACAGGCTTGTTCTAAATATTTGTCTTGTAGGTCAAGATCAAGGACCAGAAACCTAGTGACCAAAGGGAGAGGAAAAAGCCCAGGATCTGAGTGGAGTGGAGTGACCAGGGCATAAGTCAGGCTGGTAGGTGTCCCACCGTTTAGGCACAAAGTCCCTCACCTCTGTGGACACTCCACACCACTCCACTCCACTGTCTCTCTGCTCCTCATGCTAACGCCCTGAGACAGCCAAAGTGGGGCTCCCGCTCCCAGTGCACAGCGAAGGAACAGAAAGATGATCACGCTGCAATGCACAGCTAACCTCCACTGAGCACTTACTAGCTTGTCAAGTAAGGTATTAAGAGCTTTGCATGCACTGAGTTAACCCTCGCGGGAGGCCTAAGTCACTGTCCCCACTTCATAGATAAGGGAGTGGAGGTGCAGAGATGTCAAAGAATTTCAGTTCTGTTCAACACTGGAGTCCACACTTGTGCCCAAGGATGCAGGGTGGATCATTCACGGAGCCAGCAGCAAAGCCCAGGCCTTCACACTCCAAGCTGAGTCCTCTTTCCCTGGTGCTCTTCTGTTCCTGTGTGGTCACCTGATGGCTGGCGATTCTACCAATCAGATCCATCTGAAAAAGGAACCAGTTGTGTGGGAGGGAGGGAGCGCCATCCCTAAGGGGCATCCCAGTCAAAGTTAGAAGATCCCACGGTGTGTTGGCGTGGAGGTGAGGGGCTTTGGACCCAAGGTTCCTCCCAAGCAGGAGCATCTATAGTTCAAAGGTAGAAGGCGGCAATGAAACCCAGCCCAGTTGCTAAGCAAACCTCCCAAATGATTTCTAAGACCCATCTTTCCTTTCCATTCTCACGTCATCCACTTATTCTCTTAATCTACAATTTATTGAGGGCCTACCATGTGCCAGTTGCTGGGCAGATACACAGTACACCACAGAGACACAGAACCCGCCCACCTGGAGCTTCTGCCCCTGTGACCTGCCCGACACACCAGGCCTACCTGGAACATCCTCTGCCAAGCTGGCCACCTCTGATCTTGGCTCCTCCTGCTTCTCCTCTGCAGACACTTTCTTAATGCTGAAATCAAAGCAGATTAGATGCCGCCTCTGCTGTTCCCAATGGAAGTGCCACTCCTCCTGCCAGGCTCCCCTGATCACTGCAGGGTATGTCCCTATCTCAAGGGCAGTTGTGCTGACCTGCTTTGCATTTCAGGTAGATGTTGGAAGGTAGGATGGAGGCGGGTGTTCTAGAGGCCAGGAGCTCACGGAGGCAGACTGTACAACTCTTGGTCCTTTACACCAGGAATTTTGGCATAAATAAGATGCCCATTCATTCATTCATTCATTCAACAAATTCGTACTTAGTATTTGCAATGTGACAGGCACTGGATTTGCAACAGTGAACAGGCAAAAAGTCCTAATCAGGTTCACAGTCCAGTGGGAATTACCAGGTGGGAAAGTCAATGACGAAATGAATAGGTGCAGCATCCTGAAACCCCTGCTTGAGGCCCAATATCTAGAAAAAGGTACACACTGGGCCTGGGTGTCTACCTACAGGCCGAATGTGAGCTCTTGAAGCAAGGCTACCATCCTCTGCAGTGCCAGTGTTTAAAAATCACAGGAAAGAGACTGTGTTGGAATTAGTCTTCCCTGTTTTGGGAATCGAGGACCATGGAGGTGTTAGCCTGAGGCTTGGATAAAATAAAATAAAATAAACTTTAGAGTCACAAAAATGATTCAATTTCAGGAAACACCAGGCCCAGGGACAGTAATAACAAAAATAATCACAGCAAACATTTACACAGCACATGCTGTGTGCCAGACCCAGGAGAAGTCCTGGGTTCCTGACAGATGACAAGGCCCTGTCGGAAGGAAGGGGAGGCTAGGAGAGGGACGACCCTGGCTGGAGCTGTCCTCTGGGATTGCCATTGTTCACTTAGGCTCCAATTGTCCCGTGACCCACAGCAAGCTCTCAGGCCCTGTGCCTTTGAAATTCCCAGGAATTCAGTGACAGAAAACACTGATCTTCCCCTGCAAAAAAAATAAATAAAATAAAAAATTTTTTTAAAAATGAAACTTTGTACTTAGGAGAGGAAATTCTTGAAACGATGGAGGTTCTTTACTCCCTGAAAAGAAGGTTGGAAAACACATTTATTGAGCATGTACTATATGCCAGGCCCTCTGCTAAGTCTTGATTTGTACTGTCATTTTCTTACTGCTGGACACTAATTTAGTCCAGAGCTATAGCCAGGAATGAAATCGACACCATCAGTCTCCAGGGGCAACCAGGATGCCCCTGTAACAGCTGTCCCTCTTGTTAAAATATTTGCATGCTTCTGTTCTAGCTGGTACAGAACAGCTGCCCTGAGCTGCCGAGTTCCCTTATCCCTATCCCAGCTGTACTGGGCCCTTTTCCCATTTTCTCCAACTTCCCTGTGATCCAGAGACTCAAGAGTTGACAGGGGCACAGTTGGGAGTCCAGAGAATGGACCCATGGCTCAGCCTAACCCACTTGGCCAATATCTGTTTGATGTTCTGAGTACCCCCTTGACTGCCCCCTTGGGGTTCCCAGACCTGTGGGTGCCCCCACTTGCCCCCAGCAGCCCTCGAGGAAGGAACCACTGACCATCTTTGAACACTTCAATCTTCAACGCTGCTCCTGCCAGCCTGCTTCCTGGCCACTGCCTTCTCATTCCTCCCCGTGTCCTCTAGTGACCTGACCCCTCTGCTGCCCGGCCCCTGGCTGGTTCCCTTTCCCACCCTCTGACACTCACTGAATCTGTTTCTCCAGCCTGGACCTGTCTCCTGAGCTAGCCATGTGGCCAACGTCCTGCAGGACATCTCCTTTGAAGTCTCACTGCCACCCCAAATTTGAGCGTTATCCAAATAACCCAGGTCAGCCCCATTCCTAGGATGCTGCTACTCCTCCTCCTCCCACTCCTCCCCCCACTCCTCTTCCTATGTCCCAATTTCTCTCCTTCACATGTGTATGTATTTATCCCATGGGCTGACTCCTTACCAGTCCGGTTCACATGCACACTGACACCTGTATACACCCGGGAACATACAGGTACAAACATACACCTGCTTAGGAGCTCCCTGGTATATAAGCAAGCCAAGCCACACACACAGACATATACGCATACATAAGACACCCAATTACATTGGAATGTGTTTTTAAGTATAACTATGTCCCAGATATTACATGGGACATAGATGTACCAAAAAATAATTTTGTTGTTCCTCTGAAATTTCAGCGTAACTGGGCATCCTGTATTTTATCCAGTGATCCTACAGTAAAGAAAGGCTGAACAAATATTGAGCACATATGGACACAATTTACAGCTCACACATGTTACGTACTTACACATGAGATCCACAGGTGTTTGTGTACCTAACATTGTCACGCGTCCCAGACTAACTGCCATCTAACAACCTGAGTCTAAACCTTGGCTGGGTCATGACTTCGGCTAGCTGCTGAGAGCTCTTCAGGGAAATGCTTATTCTGTGAATAATGCCTGATTAGCAGGAAATTCCTGAATGTCCAGCTCCTAGAATGTTGTGTGCCCAAATTAATCCCTGTGGCTTCCATTGGCTCCAGTGCCTTCCCTGGCATGGATGGCAGTGGGGAGAGGGGCCTACCGGGCCTTGTGCCTCTCCTCCTTTCATGTGCTTTCCACACATTTCCAGAGCAAACTGCATTGCTTCAAACTCCCTTTCCAAATAGGACCATCTCATCCAAACCTGAAGTCTGCCTGGGATGATAGGAAAGTCACAGAATTTGACACCAGACAGAAACGGGTTCTGAACCTGACTTCAACACAGTGGCATTGTGTGTCCTCGGGCCAGTCACTTGCCTCTCAGAACAGTGAAAATGTCTATCAATAAATCAACTCGTTAGGGGTATAGTAAGAATTACTAAATAAGAAAACATATGCAGAAGGTGATTTTTAGAGTTAAGGATAAAAGCTACTTATTATCCACTCTTACTATCAATAATCATTATAGTAATAATTGTGATCATGTAAGAAAGAACAAGCAAATATTAATTATAATTGGATTCACAGATGGAGTGACCCCTCAGGTTGTAAATGAAGCATAGATAAAGTGTTGGGACATTTAAAGCCAGGGACAGGAATCAATGAAATACTGAAGAGTCACATCCGATATGGATTAGGTCCTAAATTTAGCACAAACTGGGAAAACTGCTACGTTCAAAATAATTCAAAAAACCTTTAGGATTATGTATGCAATGCCATGCAATGCCAAACTAATTCCTATGCACACACTGGAAATTGAGGACCACTGAAACAGACTATAAAGAGGGAAACAAAAGAAATTTCCCCAGGCAAATGTCTAAGCATATTCTGTTTTTATAATGATTAGCAAATCCCTAAGGGTCAATGGCAGGAGTAGAAGATTTCGAAGTTTCTGCTTGCCTGCTAGGTTTCCTCTGTTCTTGTTAAGTGTATGTGGTTGATCTTAGTGCTATGCATTGTTTCTGGTTGTTTTCTGCCTGAGCACACAATAGAATTGTAGGTCCCACTTTGGCCAGTGAAATGGGAAGGGATGTGTTACTACTGGGGCAGAAGCAAAAAAGTGTGTCAAGTGATCTTCACCTTCTCCTTTTTCTGCAGTGACCAACAAAATTCCAGAAAGTATATTTTCAAGCTTCCAACAGAGCCCAAAGTGGACAGAGACCCAGGAAACCTACAAGCGATGTGGAGTGTGAGTGAGAAATGAACCTTTGGTGTCTTAAGCCATTCATGCTTAGGAATTGTTAGTTACTGCAGCAAAATCCAGCCTATCCTGACACACACTTCAAACACTTTACAAATCTTCATCCATATTAATACATTTTTGTTGTTGTTGTTGTTAAGAATTTTTGAAGGGGAAGAAAGTTCTAAAGCAAACTTGCAAGTTAGATGAGCCCAAGTGAAAATCCACTGCAGTTATCTCCTGGCTTCGCCTACTTCCAAACAGAACCTGTGGTGGCTGAGCAAATCCAAATACATATGTGCAAACAGAGTAGCTAAAATAAGAGTGGAAAAGATGGGAACCCATTCAGGGAAAATGGGAGAGAATTATAACCGGAAGTTTTACCAAAGGTCAAGAACAAAAGATTAAATCATGGATCAGCAAAGCCATTTTGGTAATAAAGAAATCTTTGGTACCAAAAAGCTTTGACCAGAAGACTAAGAAGGAGGAAGCCAGTGCTTATCCAGGGGTTGCTGTGGGCCAGATACCCTGCTGCATGATTGAGAATATGATTTCTCGTTAATATTTTCCTCGTTACAACTCAGGGAAGAAGGCTCAGAGAGGTCAAATAAGTGGTCCAAGGTTGCATGTGACAGAGTAAGATTCAAATCAACGGTGGCCTTGCTCTTACATGGGTGTCCTCCTTGGGGCCATGGGGAGGCAGAGTTTGGCAGGAGGCGCTCACCACTGTGTGCCGCTGCGATTCAACATGGCAACAGGCTAGCTCAGCTCCCAGTAGATCAAACAGGAAGACCTCCTGGAGCAGCCTGACTGACGGTCCAGTGGGCCTGCTCATGACTTCCTCTCTACAACCACAGGAGCCCTGGGCTCGTGGGAGTGTCCTTCTTGTCCCTGCATTCCAGGTCCAGATGCAGACAGCTGTGTACTTCCTCCAGCCCACAGTGACTCACACTGGACAAGAAAGCTGCTTCTTTGCCTGATTCCCTGTCCCCAAATCCTAATCTAGGGAAAGCTGCCCTAAGCTCTCTGAATCCAAGACCCTATCTGGGTGGCTGGAGCATGAGAGCGTGGGGGTGCACTGATGAGGTCCAGAGAGCGCAGGGTTCAGAACAAAGAGGAAATTCAGGGAGGGAGAGCATTTTTTCTCCCTGGCGAGGCTCCTGCGGCCATCTGGCGGAGGGGGCTGTTAATCAAATCTCTGGATCCTAGTCTGTTTGTTTTTTAGGAGTTTGCAGCTGATTATGTTCATCAAAGTCCCTTCATCCAACTGTCCTCTCTGGTTCCTTCCACATGCAAACGCGCACAGCCAAGGAGTCCCCTGGGCTTGGTTTGTGGTTACCCTTGCAGGGACCTGGCAGCGTCCTTCTCTTATCAGATTAGGACTGGGCCTTCACCTCCAGATATCAGGGCCAGCATACCAGATGGTCAAGCTGACGTCAACCTGGGAGACGGGACGGAAGGAGGGGCATTGGGAACATCAGAAAACCTGTGGCCAAGCCAGCTCCAGCAACCTCGGGGTAACCACCCTGGCTCTGGAAAGGCTGCACCAACCTATTCTTGGTCAAAGATTGAGGATGTAATGCCTCCTCTCTCTGGCTATCATTTGTGTATAAACAGAACACATAAAATAACACATGTGAAAGACCAGGGCTGCATACAGCCAGCTCTCAATAAATGCTTTAGTTTCTGCCTTCATTTCTTCAAGCATATGACAAATGTTTTTTCTTTCCTGGCTTGCAGGACAGATGATGACAGGGCTGGTGTTCCTTGCTGTAGGCAACAGGACAGTGGACACTTTCCTTCTGCTGGCAGTGAGTGTCACTCATATCTTCAAAGTAACCACAGTGGCCAAGGCCTGGTCACCTTTTACCCAGAGAGTAAAATCCAGACATTTTGATAAGACCTGAGACTGGTTACTCAATAGTCCTTTTGGATGTCAGCCTAGCTTTGGGGTCAGAGTGATGGACCAGGGTGGTGGTGGGGCAGGAACAGAAGCTGTGGTCATTCTGCACAGAGAGGTGGTCTCCTCTGCCATAGAGACCACACTCCATAGCAAAGTTGGGGTCCTCTCTACCCTAGAATCCAGGTTCTGGGAACTTCTAAATTAAACATGGTATTTTATTCTTTGTTTTTTAGCTACTCCGTTCTTCTGCTTTTGGGGAACGAAAAAACTGGGCTGTTAAAATCCTCCGATGGCCTCCTGTGTCCGAGGCCCCAGATGCTTGGCCCTTGATTCCCTTAGGATGGTCAGAGGACTTAGCCCAGAGGCTCTGGGAGCTGGGCCTCCAGAGAAAAGCTTTTGAATCCTTCATAACCCAGTTCCATCTAGACTATTCTAAGTCCCTGCTCCTTAAGCCCAAGGACTTGAGTCCTGAAACCCAGAGCTCAGGCTGTGGCAGTAACCCTGGCTCCCAGGTTTCCCCTAAAAGCTGCCTGCTAATCTAGAACCTCCCGTGGCACCCATTCCTCAGCTCCTGGTCTCTTCCCCACCTGCCACAGGCCTCTCTCAGCAGAGGCCACTCCTTCAAGTTTAGTCCCAGACTTGGGACCCAGTGCTGAGCCTTTGAACAGGATCTCCTCAATTCACTTCCAGGATCATTCCACTGCCTAAGGCTACTGTATCCTACCCGTGAGGAACTCAATGCGCACAGGACAAGAGAGCTCTGTGGTTGAATGAGCAGCAACCCCGAGTGAAAACTGGAAGGAAAAGACTCCATTCCACCCCCGGGGGCGAAAGGGGGTCAGGCAAAGCTTTGGGAGGAAACACTGTCTAAAGTGGAGTTCAGAGTCGGAACAGGAGGACACCAGCAGGGACAGTCCCTCTTTCGTTGATTTAATGGTCACTTTTGTCTCTACCTTAATTTGTCCACTTTGTGGCTGATGTCTCCTTCCAAGTCACTTAATTTTATCTACAAATTTCAAAGCCCATGTAGTATCTTGTCCTACGTTAAAAGCTCAGGGTTCCCTTCAAGCAGAATCATTAGTGAAAGAACACAGGCTCCCACTTGGGCCTTGGATATGCGAGCTCTAGGAGCAGCTCTGGGACCTCTTGAGCTCCAGCTCCTGCATCAGAAAAGCAGAACAGGTCTCAGCAACCCTGCGAGGGCAGTCGTGTGGCTCAGACAAAACAGCTAATGTGATCCTGCTCTCCGAGCAGGAGAGGGTCCTGAGAGGTTTCCTGATGGTGGCAAACCTGTCTGTGGGCCCCTCTCGCAGCTTATCCAGAAATCAAGAGAAGGACCCGGGTCTTCGTTTCCCCCGTCTGGCATGCCCGTGATGCCCAGGCAGGGTGGTCAACATATGCCAGGCCATGAGCTCTCCCTGGGCCTGGTACTGCAGCTATATTTTCTCTGCATTAGAGAAATTTTACCTATACGAGGAGGTGTACTCAGGGTCACCCAGGAGGAGCCGGACCAGAGATTCCCACACAGCAAGGCTATGGGCACAGGGGTTTCAATTTTTTAAAGGAAAAATAAAAAAGAGGAAGTGGGGGAGGAAGGAAGGAAGGGAGTGGGAGGGGAAGGGAGCGTGCATTCCTGCCTACCTTGAAAAACCCTGGTGAAGGCAGCATCCCCACCTCCCCAGGAGAGGCCCATGGAAGGAGAGTTCAGGACCAATGCCAGAAGCACAAGTGGCTTTCAAGGACCTTTCAGCTGCCTTCTTGGGAAAAGCAATCAAAGCAGGGAGCTCTCAGAGGTTGCGGTCTCAGAGCTGGTGAGAGCCCCCATTGATGTTTGGGGAGGGAATCCCTGTCAGCAGGAAAGCCAGCCACCCAGGCTGAGATTCACAGAACCTGTCTTGAACTGGGCAAATGGGGTAGAGCACTTTTTTCCTTTCCTTTGTGTGTGTGTGTGCATGTGCGTGTGTGTGTGTGTGTGTGTGTATGTGTGTGTTGGGAGTTGAACCCAGGAGCACACAGCCACAGAGCTACACCCCCAGCCCACAACCCCTTTTATTTATTTATTTTTTAAATTTTGAGACAGGGTATTGCTAAGTTGCTAACAGCCTCACTAAGATGCTAAGGCTAGCCTCGAATGTGTGATCCTCTTCCCTCAGCCTCCAGATTACAGGCCAGCATCTGCATTTTTATTTTCTACAAGTTAATTCGTAGGAATTGAGGAAAGGAGTGGGCATTACCAGCAGTCTCTCTTTAGAATCTAGAACACTATGTGAAAGGGATGGGCCATTAAAAGACCAGGGAAAAGATTAGGGAGGGGAGGCAAAAGCAATTTTGTGAAAGGCAGCCTTCACCAGGAGTCAACTGATCCCCCCAAAATGGCCCCAGCCTCTGGGCCAAACTTCAGTGCTCCCCAGCTCCATTGGTAGGAGAAGTCCCTAGGCCAGCTCCTGCCTGTTTGCATTAGGCCACTATTTCTTCTCGGCTGTCCTTGGCTCTGATCTCCCTCCTACTAGAGGGTTCTGAAGAAATCACTCACCTGGTGCCAAAGAAAGAGGCCACTTGGGTGGGCTGGGTGTTGGGAAAGATGCTGTGTTCTTCCCACAAGTCTGTCCCTGCCCAGAGAGGGGTCAGCTGCCCAAGGCTCCCAGGGCAGCCTGAAGGAAGGCACTAGAAGGTGGCACAGTGCTTCTTCTGTCCTGGCCTCTCTTGTCCACAGGGCCATGCCCTCCACCTGCATCGCAGATCCCAAGACTCCTTGTCTGGCCCATCTTCCTCCCTAGAGCCCAGCTCTGTCCCTCGCTGCTGGCTCCTCCCCTAACAGTGCAGCAGTGGTACAGCAGGGTCGGGAGAATGTGGGGCAAGGCCATCTCCCTCTCCAAACCTGTGACTCCAGACAGGGCCAGTAGCCTCGCTGAGCCTGTTTCTTCCCCTGAAATTGGGGTTCTGAGGGTGACGGGACAGCACTCTGGCTCCAGCCTAATTTCAGCTGCTCACCAGCTCGCTGCTCTGCTGTATCCAGGCCCATCTCCTGCCTGTCCATCATGGAGCAAATTCACCCATGAATAGGAGGGCGTCCCCTGCCTAGAAGGCAAGGAGACGGTGAACAGGCAATCAGGAGACAGCCTGGGAACAGTGATGCCGGAAGTGGAGGCTGCCGGGTCAAGGTGAGGAAAGGCATCTCTCTCCAGCTTGGGATACCTGCAGAGGCTTCCCAGAGAAGATTCAGCCGGCAGCTGAGGGCTGGTGGGAATGGGGCTCCTCAAGGAGGAAGCCAGTGTTCCAGGTAAGGGAGCAGCTTGTTCCAAGGCCCAAGGACAAGAGAAGGGGGGCAGGTTCGGGGATACAAAAATGGTCAGTTGGGTTGGACATGTGTGTGTGTGTGCACATGTGCTGCGTGTGTGTGCGCGTGCGCTGTGTGTGTCTGTGCCCTGGTGCATGTTGGGGTAGAAGAGGGGACAGACAGGAGCCTGAAGAGGAGGGCCGGGACTGACTCAGAGTTGTGGCCACATAGAAGTGTGGGTGTTTTTCAGGGAGCAGTGAGGGCCTATTGGAGTGGTTTTTAGCTTGGAGAGGGTCAGTGGCAGGGTGCATTTTAGAAAGATTCCTCTCTCAATGGATGGCAATGGAAGAAATCATGCTGAGCGAAGTTAGCCAAACTCAGAGAGTCAAGGGCCGAGTGTTTTTCCTCATTTGTGGAGGCTGGAGCTAAACCCAGTCTTGGGGGGAAGGTAGACAAACTCATGGATTAGAACCATAGAACAAAAATGCAATTTGTTAATATTTATGAGATATAGTTGCAAGATACTGCATAAGATATTTGAACAAGCTATGCCGCCTGCCTGTACAAAAAGGTAAATATTTGATCCTATTATCAAATATAACAAAAAATAAGAGATGATAGGAAGGGAGGAGAAGGGGAAATGTTGGAACTGAGATAAAGCAAGGCACATTCCAAGCATTTATAAGTATATCACTGTGTATACTATAGTCATGTATATAAAAAATGTTCTTCAGAGGTATAAGAATTATGTCACTGTACTTGGGTATTTTAGGAAAAATATAGGACCTACAAGAAAGGCAAGGGATTGGGGGATGGGAGGAGGGAGGTAGTGGGGTGCAGGGATCGGGGATATTGACCAAATTGTAATGCTGCATTGTGAATCTAGGAATATGTGACAACAAATCCCAGAATTATGTACTAATAAAAAATAAATTAAAAAAGAAAGATTCCTCTCTCTACCATGAAAAAAAGGTATTCCATTAAAAAAAAATAGAAAAAGAAAAAAAAGTACTGACATTGCCAAGTAACTGAAGGGGGACCTTCACTCAGGACCAGCCAGGTTCTCGGCAATACCTGATGGCAAGGGATTTCGGCACGCACCAGTCAGGCATATACAGAGGTTTATTTAGGAAAGTAGGTACACATTCAAGGGAGAATGCAGGCCAGCTCCAGAGGGAGAGACGCTTTTTGGGGTTCCAAGCTTTTTTTAACAGGATGCTGGAGGTTTGATGGGTCTCCAGATCGTGAGGCTGATGTGGTCTTTATATCAGTAGACAGTGCTGGAGAATCTCCTAAAACATAGGATCCTCAAAATACCATATCTGTCTTTGCTTAATCTATTTATTGGGGGATTAATTAACAGTGCATGGGTAGATTTACAGATTTCCCAGAAATCTGGGCGTAACCGGCCTAGCAAAAGAGAACGGCTTGGGGAATGTTTTAGTCAGCGTTTTGCTGCTGCAACTAGATGACGTGACAACAGCAATTTCAAGAGGAAAAGTTTATTTTGAGAGCTCCCAGCTTCAGAGGGTCCACAGGAGGCCGGCTCCATTCCTCGGGGCTCCAGGTGAGGCTGTGCACCACGGCTCCAGGGAGACCAGCAGCTGAAGGCGTCACAGAGGGAAGCAGAGCAGAGATCAGCTCCACACTAGATACAGAATACACACGCAAAGGCAGGACCCCAAGGACCCACCTCCTCCAGCCACACCCACCAGCCGACAGCTGCCAGGTAATCCCTGGAAGGGGATTAACCCACTGCTTCAGTTATAACCCAATCCTTTCACCTCAGCCTTCCCAAATTGCTACACGGCAGCTTTTGGGGGACACCTCACATTCAAGCCATAACAGGGAGTGACAGGTCTGGAAAAGTACATGGAACTTCTGAATTAAAATCTTCTTCCTCGCTTTCCCTTACGTCTCTTTCTTACCTATTTCTTATTTCTGCCATCCTACCTTGATTGGAACTTCTATATTCAGGTGTATGAAAGGGATGTGCATTGGACCTGGCACTCTTGTTCTGATACCTAGTATAGTGGAAGGTATGTATGGCTTTTTTTTTTTTT